>LBNU01019982.1:76269-116109 GCA_014162995.1 Artemisia annua
ACGTGTACGCTTTGCCCCCTAGACTTTTACAAGTCATGAAAATAACATATAAACTACATTACAAGTCTACTAAACGCCTTAAACATTAAATATAAACTCTTGTAACTTCGAGGCTTTGTGTTGACGTTTATTTCAAGTCTTCAAAGATGTAAAAACGTTCACTTGCTCAATTTTGGAAAGCTTCTTCTCATGAATATCTTTCTGGTTTGATTAAGCGTATCGTTCATCTTCTTGAGCTTTTTAAGAAATAAACTCGTCATCACGGGCTTTCCTTGAGTAGATTTCATCTTTGACTCGGCTTTTTGACACTTTTCCACATCTCGTGCTCGTTTTAGGTTTTTTTGGTTGCTTTTCATGCCATTTATGCAATATCCATTCCTGCACGATCACAAACACAAAAACACGATATCTTTGGCGTTTAACGTTAGTTTTTGGTCTTTATAACACTTAAACTAAGGTCAAAAGTATGTGTAAAATAGCACACATCAAAGAGCAACATTATTACCCCCATATGTGCTAAACATTTTAAAAGTACTCCAAGTTTTTCGATTATCTTAATTCGAGTCATCAGAATAGTGATTGTAAAGTTATGTAAAGATTCAAGTGTAAGGGGAATGCAAATCCCCTATGATGTATTACTTTGGATGGTAGGGCAAGAGTGTATTAAAAAAAAATAATAATAAAAAAAATAAAAATAAAAAAAAACGAAAAATCAAGAAAAATACAAAAAAATATGAAAAAGAAAGAAGAAAAACATACGGACTACCATCCTGTTTCTTTTTATGTTCTTTTTTGTTTTTGTTATTTCATTTTTAGACTAAGATTGAGTCGAGTCTTGACTTAAGCAATGATGCGCGTGGGATTGCAACACGCACTACGTTTTACCTCTCGAGGGATCTCAAGAGGCTTACAATCCCCACCAGGCAGTGTACCTGACCGATGTAGTATAGTGTAGTGGCAAGTACCGGGGGATTGATCGTTCTCTCACAGGGAATAGTGTTCGTTAGGTTAAAGACTACTCTAATTAAGGTCTAAGGGTGGAGGATGATTATTTTTGTATTTTTATGTTTTTATGAAAGCAGTAAAATCTCGGTTTTGAAGGAGTGGGCGGAATTAGTTGCTAGTCAACTAACCCAAGTTATCTACTTATGGAATTAAATTAAAGTTGAGAAAACAATGGTGGGGAAAGTAGTGTTTACTTAGATTTCATTACTCCCTGACTATCTTTTACCATGTAATTAGTATGTTAAGTTTGCGTGGATGACGGGTGTATTCCTAACAAGTCGTAGGGAGTGCGTTCAATTCCCTAACTCTATAAGCTCCTACCTCACTCTATGACGATACGTCAAGTATCCTATTATAAGCTCACCGATAGCAACCTACGCATGAAATACTACCTTAAAATCGATTAACGCACATACGATTCACGTTTCCTAAGATGTTCAAGCTTGTTACCGTATAGGAGGTTAGCCAGTTTTCTTAAGTCTAACGTAGATGAAACATTCATCCAAATCACAATCACAACATACACATCACATGATAATCAATGGTTAGGTTTCATTAGATCTAATCAAACACAAGTTAATTTAGCCTAGCATGTTAAAGGAAAGAAAAGCACAAACATAAATCATACAACACATAGACATATTGTATGGATTGAATGAAGACTTATCTTAGATTAAACATGCAAGTTAGAGGGGTAAAAGTACCCTCTAAGGTCTGTGATACACGAGCTAGGGTTTAACCCTTAAGTTCTCCACCAAGTTCCTCTTTTAAAACAATAAAAATCGTCCTATATATATAGATAATACGGGCTGACGGCGTCAGCCCAAGGTGTGACGCCGTCACGCCGACGATTAGGGTTTTGTGATGGCCTTCTTGACGTTGTCACGCCGCCTTGTTCCAGATCTGACGGCCTTCCCTGACGCCGTCACCAAACTAGGCTAAAAACTCTCTGGCCCGTCATGAGTAACTTCCAATTTCTTCACTTCAGTTGTTCCTGACGTCGTCACGTTGAGATTTTGTTGTTTTCCGCACTTTTTCACTCCGAAAACGCCCGAAAATGCTTCTTTTGTGATTTTCTCCTTAAAAGTACCTAAAATGAGAAAAGAAACGACTTTGGGTGAAATCCGATCAAATAATATACGAATTAGGACTCAAACTGACCCCTAAAAACGTAACATTTTTCGTCTCATCACTTACTCAATCATACAACAATGGCTTGTTCCACTTGTAATCGTCACAATATGGTAGCCAACTTGGATAAAACGGAATTGAGTGTTGATTTTCATGATATAATTGATTTTCTCACTGGGTCATCAATCAATTATGCCATCTTGGTCAATCCCGATGTTATTGGACCTTGGATTCAAGAGTTTTGGGCTACTGCTAAAGCTGGATGGAAGGAGATGGATATTTGGTTTATTACGGCTAAGGTTGCTGGGCGTAATATTCGAATTACAGAGGATACTATAAGAGCAGACCTTCAGTTTAATGATAAAGAAGGTACTGCTTGTTTTGCTAAAGAATTACTTTGGGATACACTTAGGGATATTGGATATGAGGGTTCACTTCGCAAGCTTACCTTTGACAAACCCTTATTCAGTCCACATTGGAAATATTTGATCCATGTCCTACTTCATTGTCTAAGCAATAAGAGTACTGCTTGGAATGAGTTTCCCAAATCAATAGCATCTGCCTTGGTAGGACTAGCTACTAATCAGTCATTCAATTTTTCTTGGATGATACTTGATGGTATGCTTAAACACATCAAGAATGGTTCTCCATTTTTGATGTATCCCAGGTTCATACAGGTCTTTTTGAATAAACAGCTTGAAGGTGTTCCTAAACCCCAAGAATTTTTGCCAGTTGTTACTCTTCCTGATAAGGTGTTTACCTTCATGTCCACCAAGAGTGCTAAATTTTCTAGTAGGGATACACCTCTCACTGCTCACATGTTGGAGGTAGCACAAGTTGTTAGAGATGTTGCTCATGAAGATTCAGAGGATGCATCTGAACATTCAGACTCTGCTCCTACTCCATCTCAAGATGATTCGCAACAGTCTGAGAGGTCACCTTCAAATGAAGAAGATGTCTCTCAAAACATTGTTTCTTCAACAGTTCAAGAAATCTCTCAAAAGACTGTTTCAAGAGAAAAGACTGCTTCAACAGAAAAGACTGTTTCTCTGCAAGGTATTGCTATTGAAGATTCAGATCATGGTGTAAATCAACCACCCACTCCCAATGATTATACTCCAACAGATGGTTCTCAGACATCTGGAGGCGATGAGGGAGCTGATGAGGTTACACCTTATGAAGAAGAGGTTCTGGATAATTATGCCTTGACAAGAGAGTTGAAGAGGTTGAAAAGAGCTTATGATGTTCAAGCTACTGCTATGAAAATTCTTCAACAGAAGTATAAGGAGTTGACGAAATTAGTTAAGTCTCTCATTCCACAACATCCAGAAGGTCTCCAGAAGTTTAAGTCTAAGAGGAGGAGGCTAAAAAAGCTATCTTCATTCACATTGGGGAGGAATAAGGAAGATGTGAATTTGAATGAAGATGCTGTCTTTGAAGATACTGTTAATGAAAATACTTTTCTGAATCAAAAGACTGTTGATCAAAGTACTGATGCTGTTGATCAAGATGCTGTTAATACTGGTTTAAATATTCCATAGACACCACTTGAAGAACACATTCCTCATCAAGATACTGTTGAAAGAAAGAATGATGAGACTGAGCAAATAAATCTTCAAGAAGCTGACATTCCAATCAGAAGTGGTGATACAGCAGAATTGGACTTGGAAGGTACTAGTGTTGGTCTTGCTCAAGATATTGCTAATCAAGATACTGCTCAAGGTACCGTGAGGCAGTCTCTCATTACACCAAGGACCTTAGATTTTGAAGAAGATGTGGGTCCATCCAATCCAGTTCAGGAATAAGAAGAGATAATAAAGTCTACTAACAGTGATGAAGAGACTATTGCTGAGATTATGATGAGTATATCCAGACCTAGAGGCATTGTTATTCAAGAAGTTGAACATACTCAAGANAGATATTGCTAATCAAGATACTGCTCAAGGTACCGTGAGGCAGTCTCTCATTACACCAAGGACCTTAGATTTTGAAGAAGATGTGGGTCCATCCAATCCAGTTCAGGAATAAGAAGAGATAATAAAGTCTACTAACAGTGATGAAGAGACTATTGCTGAGATTATGATGAGTATATCCAGACCTAGAGGCATTGTTATTCAAGAAGTTGAACATACTCAAGAACAATCTTCTCCTCAACCTACTCAAGAAACTGTTCCTAAAGACAAAGGGAAAGGAATCTTGGTAGAACCAGAGAAAAAGAAGAAGAAGAAGGAATTCACTTTAGCACAGATAAGGGCTTTTCAAGAAGCTAAAGGTGAAGAAGCTGCTAAAAAGTTACAAGCAGAACTTGATGCTGAGCTTGAAAAGGAAGGAGAGATTGTTGTTCAACCAAGAAGACCAATGACAAAAGCTCAAGAAAGAAATTTTTATATGAGTTATTTGAAAGGTCGAGGATACAAAGGTTTACAGAAGTTAAAGTATCAAGAAATGAAGGATTTATATAATGCTGTCAGAGAAGAATATCGAAGACAAGTAGTTGGCATTATTGGTTATGATACTGAAGAAGGAAAACAGATGATGGAAGCTGGTAATAAAAGGAAAAGAATAACAACTAAATAACAGTCATCAAAGAAGTCTAAGTCTGAAGTGGAATTAAGAGCAAACACAATTGATGAAATGAGGAATTACCTAAGAGTTGTTGACTTTGAGCTTCCTAAGTCAGAAGAAGTTGCTACTACAAAGGCTAAGATATCAGATTTAGAAGTGATAGAATCTGAAAAAGATGGAGATTATTTTGTTTTCCATAGAGAAGATGACAGCTTCAGAGCATTTAATTTGTTGGTAGATGTATTGCACCTTATAGACAGAGAAGATTTGTTTTATCTACATCAACAGATTCAAGCTTATTTTGAACACATTCTACTTAAAGGAATTGGTGTATTGTTGCTGGGAGATCTGACAACAATGTGGGAAACAGAAGAGACAAGCACAGCTGATGTTTGGAAGAATCAAGAAGTCTGGGAGATTCAAAGTTGGAGATTCTTTGCAAATGCTGGTGTACATGTCTTCGAATTGGAAGATGGTACTATGATCCATATGCTAGCAGAAAGGAGATATCCTCTTACAAGAGATCTGATGATGAGGATGTTGGATCATGGTATGGAAGTAGAGCAAGAGGATGAAACTGCTCTAATGGTGATAAATTTGTTCATCAATTGGACAATTTTGAAGGATGATGATTAGTAAATACTGGTATGATCTAAATTGTTTAAAATCTTTTGAATAAACAAGTACTTTATTCAAAGTACTGCTGATCAAACAGTACTTTCACAAAGTACTGCTTGCAGCCTAAAACCAGTAAAGTCTTTTTGAAATAACAATTTTTGTCATGTGCAAAATACTTTTTGAAGCACAAATGTTTACAGCAACAAATTGTTTTTGGAGATGAACATGGTGTTAGTACTTGTGCTACACAATAAATGGTATTCAACTCAGCATGTTTAACAGACAAGAAAGAGTTTGATTCATCATGAGGGTACGGCTCTGATGTGATAATCAAATCTGTTTTTAGTTGACAATTTACTAAAAATTGTATGGTTTTCAACTCACCATATCTGTGATAAGTGAAGAGTTGACTAGCCCACAAGAAAATGGCTTGTGGTAAAGGCTGTGGAAAATCCATTCATATGGTAATTAGTTCACCATGGTAGTTGTACTAAAAGAATTAGCTAGTCCAAAAGCAAACGGCTATTGGTAAAGACTACTCAAATCCGTTGATAGCTGATGATTTGCTAAAAATCATATGGTTATCAATGTACCATGGTTTACTTAACCTAAACATTGGCTACTCCAGAGTTAATGGCTTTGGTAAAGAGACATCAAAATCCATTAATTTTCAATGATTCACCTTTCACATGAGTTAACACACCTGGAAGTGATGAGAATAGTATGAAACTTAACATGATTTGATGTATCTTATGTTGCTAAGTAGCTGAGAAGAAATTAAGTTGCTGTAAAGACAAAGAATTGTTGCTGATAAAGATTGCAGATACTACATACTGATGATAACAAAACAACGAGTATGTCTTTCAAAGATACAACCTTTCCTTGAAGATAAAGATTACAAAGAAACTTGAAGTCAAACAAGTAGAATTCAAGTTAGGGGAGGATTGTTGGGGTATAAATGTTGAAGTACTGCTGGACATCAAAGTACTGCTTAAGTATATAAGTTAAAGTACTGATCAAGATCAAAGTGCTGCTCGTTGAATAAAGTTAAAGTACTGCAAAGGATTAAAAGACTGACGACATGCAAAGATTAGATTAGGAATATTATGTAAATTCTAGAATATTCTAAAGTTAGAGTTAGTTTACTTGTCGTTCAAGTATTGTAAACCGACTAGGGTTTTCCTTGTGCCTATAAAAGGATCCCTAGGTCAACATTAGAGATATACGATTTTAGAGAAAAGCTAAAGTTCGATATTAGAGATATTAGGGTTGTTTGTGAGTTTGTATTCGATAAGCAGATTCAAGGTGTTAATATAATCGTTGAAGTTTGTTATTCTTCTTAGCTTTGTTAAGTAAATTCCGCATACTTAAACAGAGTAATTAAGTGTTTCATTGTTAGTAGTTTAGGATTTATCCAAGACTGCTAAGCCCTTAACAAGCTATATAAGATAGTTTGGTCAGAGTATAACGATCCAACACTTATCATTTATCTGTAAACCCCAAATTGACTCATAAATTCACTACGTGGCATCTTTATTTAGAAAAATTCTATATGATGCTTGTCCATTTACAGTTTACACATTCTCTATGTGTCCTTACCACACACTTTTACTATTATCTGTCAACCCTTGTTGACCATATTCACAACTCATACTATCACTTCATTTAGTCTACTCAACTTTACACATATAAGCCTTACATAGGCTTATTCCATAACATTTCCATTAATCTCATCACATACTATCCAATATATAAACATGATTATACTCATGTTTTACTATTTTTCTAGCGCACTTCATATCACTTATGAATTCTAGCGCAATCTATGTCTCATTCATCACTTCTACTTATCACGCTTAACCATTTATTTACTAACACATTTTACTTATCATGTTTTATATAACATGATCTCGTCACATCTTAACCATATACTTTAACTTTTCTCATTTTAATTAGGCGTGTAAGAAATCATGCTTCAAGCATCTAATCATTATTACATCTAATTATTCATGTCTCACAAAATATGCATTCCAATGCATCTATCTCAACTCATACACTTCTATGCTATCATGCTATCAGGTACAATCTCATTCTACTTAGACAAATAACCAACTACCATAGACTTAACATCACATAAACAATAACACTTAGCACTTAACACTTTACACTTATCCAACAAGTGTTTTAGCATTCATAATCATAATCAAATCATATAGTCTATGGCCTACATCACATTGCACAATCAATCTATGTCTAAGCGTCAACCTTCTAACTAGTCGCAAGCACTAGTCTACTTTATATCTAAGGCATCATAAAACCTTACTCCCTTTACTAGCCCATCTCTAATACCGCTTAGCATTCATACTCGCATTCTATTACCATTACTCTACCATACTATCACATAATCACATCATAATCACTGGCACCAACCGAGGTGCACGGTTAATTAATCATTCAAACGCTTCAAGTCCTCCACGGACTTATATCTCATGCTCATAAATACCATTACACACATTCATTATTTATCATCTATAAGTTCAACTAGCATAAAACAAAATTCGTCTCATACTTAACTATTATCTCCCCACATCACGGTACTTACGCTCAATGCTTCTACGAGTGGTTTAAGACTAGGCAACATATAGTAAAAACCTAATTCACTTAGACCGAAGCTCTGATACCAAGTTGTAACACCCCGTGAACGACACGACTTAAAATACTCAAAATTTGAAACTTTTGCGCGGAAACGACATGATCAAAACTGACCCGATGTTGCTCTTTTGACCATATACAAAAATCTATAAACATTCAGACCTTGAGACCATTTTTAAATGAAAATAGACTCAATTACATTTGAAATGCCGGGTGGTATGACCCATGATGACTTACGGATTAAAAGATATAATTTTTCTAAAACTGACTCCAACTAGTTCTCCAAACTAGTTCTCCAGACTTGTTCTCCAACTAATTCTCCACTAGTTCTCAACTAATTCTCCAACTATTTTAACCACTTTACAAACACTTAACCATATAAATTGTTTTCCCAAAATTGTTGACCCGTTAGACCCAAAATGGGTTAAAATGGACCTTGTCCCAAACACCCCTTTTTCTACGTAACCCTTTTATGCATTTTTGACCCATTTTCCAGAAAATGACTTCTATTACTCGGAAAGGCACCAAAACTTCCATAACTTAATAACATAATATATGACACATAAAAATATATAAACTTAGTCATAACGACCCACGGAAACGTACTTTTCAAAGTAACGGGTGTTATGCCAAACACCCGTTTTGACCCATTTGCATACACTATTCTTACCCAACTTACAAAAGCATTACTTCAAACACCAAGATCTGGACTTGAACACTTGTAAACAACGTTTAAAAACACATTTGCACAGACTCGGGGTTCAACCATGATTGAGCTTGGCATCTACTACTAAGTTCCTACGCATTTACCAAATACTTCCAATTCCATGCTTCCAAATTCTAGGTCTTTAGTCGAGACCTTACTTCCTCCACTTATAAACCTACAAAACAGTTAGACAACTAAACCGTAAGCTTTCGCTTAGTAAGTAACCCGACATAAAACATATATCATACACATATTAGCACATAAGCATCATGCTCACTTACATTGCTTCCAATCAATAACATTCAATATACGACATAAACCTTCATCCATTATTCAATCCATATGCTAAACACTATTACAATCATAACACATATATGGATAACATACATATAACACATGTTTTAGTACAAGTTACTTACCTTGATCTTCCAAGCTAAGCTACAATTCAATAACACCATCATCATCAACATATCATCATCATCATCATCATCCTTCATCATAACATCTGGATAGCAATCATTACTAGGGTTTCATTTACTTGAATTAGAGCTTCAATCATTCATCAATTGATCACCAAAACCATCTTTTCTTTTTCCCTCCATTTTTCTTCACGTCACACACACCCTCACTACACATTTCTGGAGCATAATGGAATGCCAGGGAATTGTTTCAACTATAAGATAGTTGTTACTTTGTCCTTTTGGCATAATAGGTCCCTTAAGTGCTATTCTTTTCATTTTGGCCACTCTAAGCTTTATAACATGTTAGCACTTGACAACTTAGGTCCCTTAAGTCCATGCATCATATTTCTATAACCTCCCAACACATTCTTTGACCATAAAGTGGACTATCGGGTTTGACTAGCCAATCACGTTAGGCCTTAGTCAATTCATTTAAGGTGGAACCTATTTGTATTCCGGGGAACGGGTCTAACAATTCTACCCCCTTATTTAGATTTCGTCCCCGAAATCTCTCGTCTATAATTATCCAAAACTAAACAGAACATATACATGTCCTCATACTTACAAATCTTTAGTCATTACATTGCCATGATCTAGGTGATCTTGCAATTCTAAGCTTACTATTAGATTACCATCAAAGATTTGTCTTCCGGATAAAAAAGCCGATTGATTGGGCCTAATGAGTTTGTGAATAACTTTGCACAACCTGTGGGAGAGGAGTTTCGAGAGAACTTTGTACAGGCATCCTATCAGGCTGATGGGGCGATAGTCTCCAAGATCAACAGGATCCGAGTTTTTTGGGATAAGAACGATGAATAAAAACTTTATTTATTTTTATTACCTATTTCATGTTACATTCATCAGAATTATAAATAACAACTTTATTTGATTTTGAAGTATAAACACGTATTTCGACCGTACCAAAACTGATAAACGAAGATATATGAACCTCGACGCGTGGATTTCAATATCGAGTTGAGTTGATTAACTTATCTTGCATAGTGGACAAGGTCGTCTTATGGATTTCGATGGCCTCGTGCCATTACCACAAGTCCACAAAATGACTCCTTAAATACACATACAAATACATATGTATTAGTGATGCATGAACTAATCATACCCGAGCCTTATATTGTGTATATATACATAATAAAAGAGCATGAAATTTTGTGGTCCTCGTCAAGCGGTGACTCTGTGCAATGGCATCGACTCCCTTCCTTTAAAGATGGCCCTGATAGTGGATTTTAGAATCGAGTTGAGCTAATTACCATATCTTGCATAATGATTATTTGTTTTTTTGTTGGTATCCCAAAAATCATCACATTTAAATAAAAAAGATAAAATGCTTAGTTGTGATTCTTTTGAGGATAATGCAATAGTTTAAAGAGTAAATTGCATAAATCGTCCCTGAACTTTGGCCAGATTGCATGTTTCGTCCCAACCATTTTGAAAGTGCAGAAATCGTCCCTGTGGGAAACCTTTGAGCAAATTTTCGTCCCTGGTTGGGACGAAAATTGCATAATTCGAAAGTGCCAAATTGCATGTTTCGTCCTAATCAGGGATGAAAATTTACTCAAAGGTTTCCCACAAAGACGATTTCTGCACTTTCGAAATGGTTGGGACGAAGCATGCAATCTGGCCAAAGTTTAGGGATGATTTATGCAATTAACTCTAGTTTAAATTTTAAAGTTTATTAAAAACCCTGTTGTTTTCTAAATGACTAGATCCTTACACACTACTTTTAATTAAATAATCGAATTAAACTAATTAAAGTGCATTGCATATATGCCGCATGCATACAAGTTAAGATAACAAATAGCCAAAAAGATTGGGTCGATGGAAAGAAAACCAATGTAGAATAAACCAAAATGATTCTGATTGAGATAGAATGCTACAGTCACAATACGACATTCTTTTTGGAATTTATGTGATGAAGATATTAATAATTTCTTATGTCTTACGTAACGAATTTGCCTTTTTTATTTACCTAATACTTTAGTAAACTAGTATTATCACATGAAAAGGCATCATCATGTGCTTGTATTAGACTAACTCAAGATCCGAAAGAAAATAATAAAATAAATTATGTTCCTCGATCATCTTTTTATATGCATAGAAAAAACATAATGAAATAAACATAAAATAAGTTCATACTAGTAAAAGGGTCAACAAAAGTGGAAATTTTTAGTATCGTCGTATCAGTGAGGTATGGGGCATCGTGACTCCGTGAGGGCCACATATTAATGCGTGACTCATGAAGAGTAGCATCTTCATCGTGAGGTTACCAACGGCTAGGGAGTAGCATCTTCTTCGTGAGGTTACCAATGGCGAGATGGAGCGAAGTTTTGATACCTTGAGGCTTTGTAAAACTTTCTCCGAAAAGTCTATCGACCATTATTTGAGGCTCCGACGCCTTCCTTCCTTTGCATGTATAAAGTGGGTCTCTAGCTACTTGACAAAACTTTAGGTGAAATTTAACCATTTATCTAAATTGTGGTAAGCACCGAGGGATCCACTTTGGATCCCATGCATAACCCAAAACTCACTACTACAAAAACAACTTTTTAGACCCTCTTATATAGACCCTCTAAGAAAAACACAGGTTTAAATGTCTATTTTCCCTCGAAACTGTTATTTAGACTGGTGCAAATAAAAGAAACCGCTCGATATAACTTCTTTATATTTAGACCGGTGCTTTTATAAAGAACCGATCTAAAAGTGTCATTTAGACCGGTGCTTTTCCTAACAACCGGTCTATATAACTAAAACTTTTAGATCCAGTCTACAAGAGTTTTTTTTTGAAAAAAGTAGCCAACGACTACAAAACCAGATATGCCATTAATATACCTCATAACAACCTCAATTTCCCAAATTAATTCACTCAAAAGTATCGAAAATATCCTTATAAATACCAAAATTTTCCGCATCAACTACAATTAAAAGGTATGAATCACTTCTTATACATTTATATCAGGAAGTGATATGTACACCACTAAATGTTATACTTATATTAATCACTACTTGTGTGTTTATGTATATAAATTTGTTATCATGTATAAATGAAACATAACATGAATATTTTTTTCTATTTGTATAGGAACGTTTGTGTAAATCAGCCTTGTATGGTTACCGAAATGCATTGTTAGGTTGAGTAACTCTTGGAAGTGAGGTATTTTCTAGATTTACGAAAACAATCTTTTTATGCAACATTCATGTAGTATAAATTTATTGCAACTCATGCGCCATTAGTTTTTCCGAAAATAACTTAATAGAGGTTAATTTTCGGATTGTCTCATTTAGGATGTGAATGTATATTATCATATTGAGCATAATTTAAGATGGATCGTAGTATATGGATGTGCCAGATAGAACGTTCTACCATCGAATAACCGGTCTTTATGTGAAATACCCTTTGGGACCTCCCCCATTTAGACCTGTCAAATAACCAATATAAAAGTGCTTTTTAACCGGTAAAAACGCCATTTTTTGTAGTAGTGACTCACTAAAATGACTAAAAGGTAAAAAATCATTTTTTATTATAAAGAAATGTGAACAAAATTTTTATTATAAAGAAATGTGAACAATTAATTTGCGAAGAATAAACGAGTTACTATAGTTAATACATTGAAATTTTTTAACATGTTCACTAATTCCATATATCATGAAGAATTTTTCTTTGTCGCAAAATTTGAAAACAGGGACATTTTGTATATATATCCATCGAAAGATGCAAAATTGCATATATATTCATCAAAAAATGCAAGATTGCATATATATCCAAAACATGCATAAAAATCATTATATTTTGGGCGTTAAAAACTTGTACAAAAGATATATATGCAATTATTTACCTTTAGAAGGATATATACAGGGGAGAATACATATAACTCACATTGATAAATATGGTATTCTACGTGATATTTTTTTATGCCACTTTCTCCTTTTTTTTAGCCCTTAACATTTTCACAAATTTCATGGGCCACTAGTCACTATATATAGTGAAGCAGCCATGAAATGTACGTATAATATTGTATACAAATTTTCTTTTTGAGGCAAAGGTGATGAATATTCATTCGTATTTATGTAAATCAATTCACAGGACGAATAATTGAGGAACTGATCACATAATAAAACTATTGGACAATTTTTGGCTGCTGTCAGTCAGTTTGGAATTTATTTGGAGGTACCTTTTTGTTTTTATATCTAGGATATGACATATAATACTTTCGTAATAAAATTTGTTTTGGTATCTAACAAAAATAGTACTATAACATGAAGAAACTAGATCATGTGCTTGTGTTATATTTGCCTAAGTCTGTTCAAGTTTGGTGATATATATGGTGGTTGTCGTGTCGTTGTAGACTCGTGCATGGTTCGTTGTATAATGTCATGTTGACGCGTTTACGCTATTAGTACTTGTGGTGGTGCTGGTGAAGATTAGCCGATTTAGCAGTTTTTGGATTGGAACATTTTCAATGGAGTTACTAAAGACTACAGTACTTGGTATCTTCTTATACTCTTATACTCTAGGTACTTTTATAAATATTTGTTGTTTGCCGAGATGATTGTGATTTAGGGATTATGTTTGTGGATTAAGTCTGTTGATACCTATAAGCCAAAAAGTTTAAAAATAAGCAACAAAAAGTGAGCTTATGAAACATAAGCCCAAAACCAAATAATCCATAAGCCGGCTATATAAGCCAAAACAAAATGCTTATTGCGTTTTTACAAAGTACATAAGAATTTCTGAGTGTTTAAACTAAGAAAAGTACGTATGCTTATCTGTTTATTGTTTTGAAGCAGTTTGAGATTGCTGTATAAACCTTATTTACCTTTAGGTAGATTCAGAAGTAAAAGTTTACTATTATGGTGAATGTTTTCTCTGAGTTAATTAATCTGCTTATAAGCATAAGCTCTTTGAATAAGTAATTACAAACACCCCTTAGATTATTTCCAGATAGTACACAAGAGAACTTAAGTCATGTTGTGTCAAAGTACGGTTACCACTTTTTATACTAGTACGACATGCATGCTTGGATCTGTTTGCGCCAACGGCTATGATCAACTATTTAGAACCATTAAGAAAAACAGCTACTTATTTACAACGAGCCTTCACACTGTACTGTGGTCTGCATATGTCAGCACTAAGTTCATATCATAGTTATGTAAAATGTACAAATCCAACCAGTAATTACTAATTTACGTGCAGGGTGGATCACTATGGTGTATAATGGCGATTTCAATTCAAATTCACCAGCCATGAAAATAAGCATTTTTGACATCGTCAACTTGGTCTTCATTTCTGTGTTCTACTTGCTACTTCTCGCAAGTTATCTTAGTAAAAGTAACACCAACCGATCCAGAAGAAGAAGTGTTTGGGTGTCTCAGTTAGCTTCATTCTCTAGTTTTGTCACGCTTGTTGCATATCTTATTGCGGGTTTATGGGATGCCACTTCTAAAACGCCTCAAGTAAATTGGTGGATGGTCATTGTTAAAGCACTAGTTTGGGTAACTTTAGCTGTTTCATTGCTTATAGAAAGATACACATCGGTCAAAATTCTAGCTACCCTTTGGTGGCTATTCCTTTTCGGGTCAAATTCTTTTGTGAACATCAAGAATTTGTCAGAAAAACACGGTGGCCTCAACTTGGTTTTGTTAGAATGGGTTGTTAGCTTCTTGCTTCTAGTATGTGCTATAAGAAACTTGAAACATTTTATCACCAAAAACACACAAAATGAGACCTTATCCGAGCCATTATTAGTTAATGAAACTGTTAGCGGGAATACAAGCCAACTAGAAGAGCCTAGTTTTTTAAGCAAATTGACATTTTCTTGGGTGAATCCATTGCTTGCATTAGGATACCGAAAACCATTAGTTCTTGAAGATATTCCGTCTTTAGGATCATTAGACCAAGCAGCCATTGCTCACGAGAAATTCTCAAAGGCATGGGATTCACTTCAAACGGAAAAAACCTCGAACAATGCTAACATGGTCCCAAAAACATTAGCCAAAGTTTATTTCCTAGAGATGGTTTTTTCTGGACTATGCATTTTTCTCAGGATTATATCCGTCATCGTTAGTCCATTATTGTTGTACGCATTTGTTGACTACTCCAATCATGACACACAAGATCTACATCACGGACTTGTATTAGTAGGTTGTTTAATAGTAGTCAAGATAGTGGAATCATTATCTCACCGGCAGTTTTTCTTTAACTCAAGAAGAACGGGTATGAGAATGAGATCGGCTTTAATGGTGAAAGTATATGAGAAGCAACTTAAACTTTCTAATTTAGGAAAGAAACGACATTCGGCTGGTGAAGTTGTGAATTATATAGCGGTTGATGCTTATAGAATGGGCGATTTTCCTATGTGGTTTCATATCGGGTGGTCTTGTTTCGTTCAGTTATTTTTATCTCTTGGTGTTTTGTTTTCCATAATAGGATTTGGAGTTGTTCCTGGTTTAGTCCCGCTAATCATATGCGGGCTTCTTAATGTTCCGTTTGCTAAAGCTATGCAAAACGCTCAGTTACAATTCATGGTGGCTCAGGACAAAAGACTACGATCAACTGCAGAGATACTAAATAACATGAAAGTCATCAAGTTACAATCATGGGAAGAAAAATTTAAAAAAATAACTGAATTTTTTAGAGAAACTGAATTCCGTTGGTTGCGTGAATCTCAGTTCAAAAGGGCTTATGGGACGGTTTTATATTGGATGTCACCAACACTCGTTTCTTCAGTTGTATTTTTTGGATGTATGCTATTGAAAAGTGCTCCTTTAGATGCTGCCACGATTTTCACAATTTTAGCAGCGTTACGAACTATGTCTGAACCCGTAAGGTTGTTGCCTGATGCACTTACTGCATTGATTCAAGTCAAAGTGTCGTTTGACCGGATCAACTCTTTCTTAGTTGACGACGAACTTAAAGATAACAAGTTGAAAAGAGACCACGAACTTGAAGATTTACATATCAGCATACAAGCTGGGAATTTCGCTTGGGATCCTGAGTCACACAATCCGACACTTAAGAACATAAATCTTGAAGTAAAATGTGGGCAGAAAGTTGCGGTTTGTGGATCAGTTGGTGCTGGAAAATCATCGATGTTATATGCTATACTTGGAGAAATATCCAAAACTTCAGGAACTGTGAGTTCACAAATTCATTTGCATTTCATAAAGGAATTTTATTTTATTTTATTTATTTGAAGTCGATTGCGTTTTATGCTTTCAGGTCAGTATTTCTGGATCAATTGCTTATGTTAGCCAAACATCTTGGATTCAAAGCGGAACGATCCAAGATAACATACTGTATGGGAAGCCGATGGACAGACCTATGTATGAGAAGGCCATAAAAGCTTGTGCTTTGGATAAGGATATCGAAGCATTTAAACATGGAGATCTAACAGAAATAGGCCAAAGAGGGCTTAACATGAGCGGGGGACAGAAGCAAAGGATTCAACTTGCTCGTGCAGTTTATAACGATGCTGATATTTATCTTCTTGATGACCCGTTTAGTGCAGTAGATGCGCATACTGCAGCAACTCTCTTTCATGTAAGATTTTAAGTTCAGCATCTTGAAATGTATATTAAGTTATTAACTATTTTGCAAAATGTGAAAATTGTGATATGGTGCTTCAGGATTGTGTTATGACTTGTTTAGAGAAGAAAACAGTCATTCTTGTCACTCATCAAGTGGAGTTTCTCTCATCCGTTGACAATATTCTGGTAAATAGTACTAAAACTTCGTATATTTTATTACTTGGGTCCGGTTCTAGTAATGGGTAGAAGTGACAATATTGACCCATTTACTTATGAATGGGTTGATTTGGGTTGTGTTTTATCTCAAACGGGTCAATTTTTTTAGCTATAAGAGGTCTTATTAAAATGGATCAAGTGGGTCATATTGGGTTAGAAGTCACCAAAGTTGACAAAAACAGTTAGCCGGTCAACCCACCCGACCCAGTTCATTTCATCCCCTAATAAAATGATAACCCCTTTCAACTAAAGCCCGTTTTGACCCGTTTCCCAACTTGCACAACCGTTTCATTAATGCAGTAACTATTTTCTTTAATAAGGTAACAAAAAGTATTTACGGGTCAATCGGCTAATCTCGCTCGTTTCAGCCCATACTAACAATGACCCATTTCAACCCATCCCTTTTGACCCGTTACCCTAGAGGCCCATTTTGGGCCTCTAGTATTATATATATTTGTTGTGAATCTGTTTTACCAATCTTATTTTTTTCCAAGGTTATACAAGATGGTCAAGTTAAGCAATCAGGAAACTACGAGGATCTCTTAACGGCAGGGACAGCTTTTGAACAGCTTGTGAATGCACATAAAGAAGTTATTACAGGCTTAGAGCCTTCACCTTCCGAAAATACATCCGAACTCCAAAAAACAGTAAATATCCATCAAAGCATGGAAGACATAAACAAAAGTGAAGGGAAACTAATAAACGGTCTCCCGGGAGTTCAGTTGACCGAAGAAGAAGAAAAGGCTGTCGATAATGTTGGATGGAAACCGTTCTTAGATTACGTTGTTATCTCAGAAGGATTATGGTTTTCGAGTTTTTGTGTTTTAAGTCAAGCTAGTTTTGTTGCTCTTCAAGCAGCAGCAAGTTATTGGTTAGCATTTGGTATTCAAATACCAAATGTCACAACTGTTATGTTGATTAGCGTTTACACTTTGCTTTCAGCGTTGAGCACAATTTTTGTGTTTTTGAGATCATTTTTTGCTACTCTTTTGGGATTAAAAGCCTCTAAATCGTTCTTTAATAAGCTTACGGATTCAATTTTCAATGCTCCAATGGTCTTTTTTGACTCTACTCCCGTTGGACGAATTCTTACAAGGGTAAGTGTTTTCTCCGTTTGTTAGATAGTTTTTCTTGATTTTTTTTAATAACGAGCAGGTACTAATCGGATTAATTGAAGTGCTTATTTTCTCTATAAGAAGTTGCTAAAAAGTTTTATCCAACCACTCAAAATTTAAGCAGATATTATAAGCAATCACAAGCATCCTCTTAGACTAAAGTTGGTTACTTATTTACTTTTTCTTGCAGGCTTCATCTGATCTCAGTGTAATCGATTTTGACATACCCTTTTCGTTCGCCTATGTGATTGCTTCTAGTATTGAACTAATCGCCATGATATTCATTATGGCCTCAGTGACATGGCAAGTTCTCATTGTAGCCACCTTCGGTCTTGTAGCTACAAAATATGCTCAGGTGAATCTCGATAGCCTTTCTAGACGTCAAAATATATAGTACACGTCAAGACGGATAATTTTTATCAATATTTGTTAACGTCTTTGTGAAAATTGTATCTTGTTGTGTACTTTAGGGATATTATCAGCCAACTGCAAGGGAACTAATGAGAATCAACGGAACCACAAAAGCACCAGTGATGAACTACGCGTCTGAAACATCACTTGGAGTGGCAACAATACGAGCATTTAAAATGCAAGATAGGTTCTTCAAAGAGTATCTAAAACTGGTGGATACTGATGCAAGTACTTTCCTTTTTTCAAATGCAACGTTGGAGTGGTTGGTTTTGAGAACAGAAGCGGTTTCGAACCTCACCTTGTTCACAGCTAGTTTTCTCTTGGTTTTGTTACCAAAGGGTTTCGTGCCTTCAGGTATGTGTTTTGTATCTAAAGGAGGAAAAATGGCAGTGCCCAAGTGCTTAGGACATATATTTTGCTAATGAATCCGCTCTTTGTTTAGGGTTGGTTGGCCTATCTCTTTCTTATGCATTGACGTTGACGGGTACCCAAGTGTTTTTGACAAGATGGTATTGTAGCTTAGCCAATTATGTCGTTTCAGTAGAACGGATTAAACAATTCATGCACATTCCACCCGAGCCACCAGCGATTGTGGAGAATAACAGACCACTGGCGTCTTGGCCTTCCAAAGGAAAGATACAGTTCCAGGATTTGAAGGTACAAGCCTACTTTTTAAGACACACATTATCACATAATTACTTTTAAGACACATAATTACATAATGTGTATGGCTTGTAATTTCAGTTGAGGTATCGTCCAAACGCACCACTAGTTCTCAAAGGGATCACATGTACCTTTAAAGAAGGGACACGAGTAGGCATAGTCGGAAGGACAGGGAGTGGCAAGACGACACTAATAACAGCCTTATTCCGTTTAGTAGAACCTGATAGCGGAAAGATCCTTATAGATGGATTAAATATCTGCTCTATAGGCCTTAAAGATCTAAGGATGAAGCTAAGTGTCATCCCCCAAGAACCAACCCTTTTTCGAGGGAGTATTCGAACAAATTTGGACCCTCTTGGACTACATTCAGATGAAGAGATATGGAAGGTAATGTAACCATCTACACTATCATTCATTGATCAGGTTATCTGCATATAATACCAGCGTATATATTATTTGTCTCGTTTAGTCATTGTACTTTTTCTTACTTACCATTCATTAAAAGAATGTTTTTGTGTTCCATGCGAGTCATATAATAACACCTATAAGGCTATAATTCTGTATAAATATACTACTTGTAACATTTTTATACATAGATTTGACATTATTATGTAAAAACTAATCATATTTGGGAGTCGATTTCTAATAAATCAGACGTGCGCAAAAAGTACAATGACTCAAACGGGACAAACAAAAATGGACATTGATAATCTATGCAAGAGCCGATCATTCATATTCATGCTTTTACAGGCATTAGAGAAGTGTCAACTTAAAAGTACCATTCGAAGTCTTCCAAACTTGCTTGATTCTTCAGGTGCGTCAACTTTGTAACATCCATACACCCTAAAGCAAATCCAATACAAGATTTCAAATCATTACTTATATTTTTTTCTCTGCGCCAGTGAGTGATGAAGGAGAGAACTGGAGCGCCGGGCAAAGACAACTATTCTGTCTTGGAAGAGTATTACTCAGGAGAAACAAAATCCTAGTACTCGATGAAGCGACTGCATCCATTGATTCAGCCACAGACGCCATCCTACAAAAAATCATAAGGGAAGAATTCTCGAGTTGTACTGTAATAACTGTCGCTCATAGAGTTCCAACAGTTATAGACAGTGACAAGGTCATGGTTCTCTCTTTCGGTATGCTGCTACGTACACCCATATTTTGCCTACTTTTTACCCGTCCTCCTATTTGACATCTTTCCGTTTTAGCTATTTTCTAGCATATTGAACATATACTCAGAATCAACTTGTTCGGTTAAAAGATGGTTTTTAATTTGTAGGAAAAATGGTGGAGTATGACGAGCCTTCAAAGCTAATGGAGACCGATTCTTTCTTTTCTAAGCTTGTAGCCGAATATTGGTCTAGTTGTAGAAGAAACTCAGCTCAAAGATTTGACGATTTACAATAATGTCCAAATGATATTACAATACCACGAGGGAGCCCTCCTGTGTAAAGGGATTAACGTTACAGGAACTTTGAGGACAGGATCAATAAATATTTATTTTCGATATAAGCTCAAATAATTTTCATACATGTATATGAACTTGGCTGAACTTTTTTGATCAACTTTTAGGGTCGTGTACGATTATTTTGTAGTATTTTTGAGTATCTAGTCATTACTTAGAATTCGAGCTCCAATAAATTTGTTTAGCTTTGTGGTCTTTGTACATGAATATACGAGCTTAGGAAGTCTGCTCAAAGATTTATCGTATGATTCTCTAAAGATATTACGTTACAATGAGAGAGGCCTCACGTGGTAAGGTGACTAACTAGTCGAGCCAAGTCGAGTTTTAAGAAATGTAGTCAACCTTAGGTGAAAAATCAAAAGTCAAATTTTCAGAAAAAAACAAGTTTTTGAATAAACTTTAGAATTTCATATAGGGTTTAATTTTAGGAGTTTGGCTTTGAGCTTTTGGAATATTGTTATTTGGAATATTGTTATTTGGCTGGTCATCTTGCTATAGTATTTTTCTTGATTTTTGTTTGGCTTGTTCAACTGCTTAATTGTTGCTAGGAAACTAGCACTTTTTCAAGAGAGTGCCCTGTGCACAGCTTTTGCCCCACTTTTCATAAGCTTGCATTTTGCTCTCTTTTGCATCCTAGTTCAATGTCTTTGTTGTTTTTGTAAGCTTGTTGTATCATCTTGTAGTGCGTATACTTATTTGCTCATTTTGTGCTTATTTAGTAGCTTATTGATAGCTTTCTTTTTGCTCACACTGTCTTGAGTGCACTGACTCATCAGTGCATACAAGCTCTATTCACAAGCCTTTTGTGAGCTTTTCAGTTGGTCATAGTATGAGTTCTTGGGTTCTTTGAGAAGCTCAGCAACCCCTTTCTAAGTTCCAATTATCTTTTAGCTTTTTCAAGCTTGTTCTCTAGGGCTGCAATCAGTCCCTAGTTTGTCCAAACTCTTAGTGCAACTGAACATTTAGTGCACTGAGAGCTTTTTCATAAGCTCACCAAGGGCTTATTAGTGGGTCCCACTGACTCACTTTGGGTTCTCCCAACCCCCCTCCTGGCAAGCTTCAAGTTTTGATCAATAGTTTGACCTTAGACCCTGTGGACCCCACTTGAAATCACTCCAAAAGTGTGTCCCATTTCTGTCTCAGAATCCAAATAAGAAAGTGCTTATCTTGGTCTCTTGACTTATTCTGTTGGTTTTTCTTGTGGATTTAGATTCATTTAAGTTCTTTTCATTTGTTTGTAGCTTATTTCCCAACTTGTGTGATCTGTGGAGCTTGTTTCAAGCTTATTTGAGCTTAAATTCTCATTTTCAAGCTAAAAGCTTGACTGTGATGGAAATAAGCTCACTTCTGGCTTATTATTGAGTTCCACTAAATTTGTCTTCACAAAAGTTTTCCATTTTCAGTTGTTTAATAGTTTTGTAAAAAGAAAATCACAAAAATCATCATTTTTAAATTAAGTGATAGTTTCTATTTAATATAGTTTAATTTTTAATTTTTCTTTTTACATTTTTGTTAAGTACCAATATGTTTTTATATTTTTCTTAAATTCTCAGTAACTTAAAGTATTTTTAGGAATTTTTCTAGATTTCTCACTTTTCATTTAGTATTTATTAGAATTTAAATTAGTTTAATTAGTAATTAATTAATATTAAATAATTAAAAAGTCTAAAAAATATTTTTCCTTTTATTAAAATTTTCTTTTGTCATTAGGATTGTTAAAATATGTTTTTCATCATCTAGGTGTTTATAGATTTCCCTTTTCACTTTTATTTTCGTACGTAGACGTTTAATTAAACGTAAACGTACACTTTTAGATTTGTAATCGTTTTCAGATTTCTAGTAATCGTTTGTAGTGTTTGTTTATCATTTTCATTCATAATTCTGTATTTTAATTTCAATCAATCTCTTTCACCAATCCTCGTTTCATAAACGCTTGATCTCAGAATCGTTTTAAACACTATTTCACGCTTCGTCGAGATATAACGACCCGGGAAGAACTCCTGTACTCTCCTTGGTGCATTGTGCCCTTTCTACTTTGACTTTTGTTGACCAATACTTTGGTTGACTTTAGTTGACCGTTTCAAGGCCAATCAACATCCCCATTTTTTACTCGTGAGGTACACTTATTTTATGTCATAGACAATAACTTTTAATTTTATGCGATTCATTTAAAAGTGAACATTTTCATTAACAAAAAGTAATTTAATTTTAGGTGTTTAAGTCTCGTGAAGAGTTAAAATGTTGGGCGCAAGCTAAGGCAGGCTCTTTTGGTTACGTTATTGTAACTCAAAAATCATACACGAACGAAAGTGGTTTTTTCTATGAAGTCACGCTTATGTGTGATCGTGGAGGTGAATATAAACCAAAAGAAACAAGTAAAAATTCTGCTACTAAAAAGATTAATTGTCAATTCCAGTTGGTAGGAAAGTATTCAAGTATGCATGATGGTTGGTTGATGAGTGTGATATGTGAAAAACATAATCATTCTCCTGCACGAAATATGGAGGGGCATCCATATGCGAGACGATTGTCTAATGAAGAATATCAATTGGTTGAAGATTTGACAAAGAAAAATGTGGAGCTACATGACATATTGTCAATAATAAAGGTGCGAAATAAGGATAATGTGTCAACACTCAAAGATATATATAATGCACAAGCTAAAATTCGCAAGGCCGGAAGAGTTGGAAAACACTCAAAGATGCAGGTAAAACATTACACAACTATTTTAATGTTTTTTCCTTCTATATATTTTGGTTTATTTATTTTCAATAAATAAAAGGAAAATTAATTATGAAAATTTCAACGCAGGTTCTTATGTCTCTTTCACACTCTAATGGTTATGTTCATGATTTTTCGACAAATGATGTTACGAATCAGTTGGAAGCTCTGTTTTTTGTTCACCCGACATCCTTTAATATATGCCGTGCATTCCCACACGTGGTGATAATAGATGCTACCTATAAGACAAACAAGTATAATATGCCTTGGCACTCTATGCTTTTTGTGGAGATAGTTGGAGTAACTTCAACACACAAGACATTGTGTATAGCCTTTGCCTTTATAAGTGAAGAAAAGACGAAAAACTATACGTGGGTGTTAGAGTGCTTAAAGTTGACACTTAACGAGCGCATGCATCCACGTGTTATAATCACGGACATAGAATTGGCTCTGATGAATGCATGCGAAAAAGTTTTTCCAAATGCTACACAGTTACTTTGTAGATGGCACATTAGCCATAATATTTTTAAGAATTGTAGGCCAACGATCAAAATATTTTTAAGAATATTTTTAAGAATTGTGTAATTTATTACGAATGCATGTATGGCCATGTTTTCTAACTTATCCTAGCAATGAATGTTAGATTCATGTTGTGTCATCGCCTTTTAAGCTGTTGCTATCAAAATGGTACACACGAGCATACGGAGTCCTCGTTCAGTGATTGAATATGTATCGACGATGAGACTGAGAATCGATGAAACTTCTTTTATTGATACTATATTTACCATGTCAATGTGTTGGTCTTCTCGTCATATAATGGCTTGCAAAACATGTGGTCGATCAGTGGTCACCATTTTGTTCGTTACAATGACTTCTAATACATTATTACATTGACGTCGAGTTGAATTACCAGAATATCAAACGGATTTTGTTTCAAATAACATCAAGTTAAACTCGACGTCTAATAATGAACCAAATAAGTAAATTTGGTTTATTCAAAATGGTTTATTTTTCTAAACCAATCATCTTTACCTACTCTATTCGTTTGAAAATAAGAAATGATTTGCACACATTTTTTTTGATTTGAACACTCTAATATGCAATTACTTGAAGCATAATATATCTATACTATCTATAATGGAAAAATGGTCAAACTTGAAAAGTTGAGTCTTGAAAGTTGAGTATTGAAAGTCAAATGTGAGAGAAAATTAATGTAATTAATACCCTAATTAAAACACCCCATTACTTAAAAGTACAATAATTTATTCACATTGTACAACCAATTAAAAACATATCTATCAAATTAAATACAACCAATTAAAACACAAACCTGGTTGACCCGGTAATTTGACGCGTTTTCGACCCAACCTAGCAAGTTGACCCGGTTTAAATCGACCCATTTTTCGACCAGAGCGGTTCAACCGGTTGAACTACCCTGGTCGAACCGGGTTTCAAAACATTATCCATTACTTAAAAGTACAATGATTTATTCACATTGTACAACCAATTAAAAACATATCTACCAAATTAAATACAACCAATTAAAACACAAACCGGGTTGACCCGAGATGCTTCAAACCCGGCGGATTGACCCGGTTTAATTTGACCCGTTTTCGACCCAACCTAGCAAGTTGACCCGGTTTAAATCGACCCATTTTTCGACCGGAACGGTTCAACCGGTTGAACCACCCGGGTCGAACCGGGTTTCAAAACATTATCCTTTACTTAAAAGTACAATGATTTATTCACATTGTACAACCAATTAAAAAACTAGGGGTGTGCACGGTTCGGTTTGGGTCGGTTTTTGGCTAAAACCGAAACCGAACCGAAATGTTCGGTTTTTGTAGAAGCCAAAACCGAAACCGTTCGGTTTTTGGCGGTTCGGTTTTTTCGGTTTTTCGTCGGTTTCGGTTCGGTTTTTCGGTTTCTAACCGTTTATATTTGGGCATGACAATTTTATACCAACAAACTTGTATTACATAGAAAATTGGTTATTCTTATTTATTTATTTATTTATTTATTTTTTGGTCAATGTAAGCATAATAATGTTTATTCCATAATTCTATAATTACACACATATAGATGACACACACACATGCAAATGAACATACACATTGTGTGATCATCGTTATATGTTTATTGATATATTCTCAAGTAAACACACGACACGACAAACACGCATATAAACATAAACGTTAGGATAAATATATTATATATCTACCAACAAAATAAATATAAACTTACAAATTTGATTTATTTAGTTATTTATTTATATTATATTAATTATATATTATTATATAATAAAATCGGTTCGGTTCGGTTCGGTTTTTGGACGAAAACCGAAACCGAACCGTATATTTCGGTTTTTGAAAAATTAAAAACCGAACCATCGGTTTTCAGTTTCGGTCGGTTTTTTCGGTTCGGTTTTTTCGGTTTTCGGTTCGGTTTCGGTTTTTTCAGTTTTGTTTGCTCACCCCTAATAAGCATACAGTTCAAAGTACTTGTGTCCAAATTGTAAAATAGCATGTATCTCCCCCAATACGTTTATAAATAGTTTAAGAGTTAAAGTGGGGCTATGAACTCACCGTAAACAAAAGTGAATATCAAGATGTAAGTAGAGTGACGGGTAAACCGTGATGTCCTACAAGCAATCTAAACATATACGTGTGTCTTAGGTTCTAACTCCAAAACTTGTAATATTTAAATTTGGTATTGTAAGTTAAAATATTTAAATCCTATTTAATATGGAAGTGAAAATACATTAAACATTGAATTGAAAATACGAATTACAGATTAATACAAACTACGATACGGAAATGAAAATGAAAATACAAATTACAATAAAAAGTCTGTGTTATAGCCCTCGTCGTAAGGATCATAACCCTCTGCAATCTTGCTCTCTTCCCACTCGTTTTACAAGATGTCAAACAAGTTGTTTTTTGCGGTATTCTGCTTCCCTTGCTTCTTGCTCCCTACGAGCAGCTTCCTCTCGTGCTTCGTTTCCATGCATTTCTCTCAATACTTCTTCATCCTGAAGAAGTAGTCGTTATGATTCCTCAGTAAGGTGAAATGGATTGTCTTCTTGTTCCACAACCGGTTTCTCTTCTGTTGGGAAAAACGGAAAAATTTGTCGGTGGAGTGTTAACCGTGTTTTCGCAAAATTGTTGGGAGAAGTTGTTTTCGTTGGAAAATTGTTGTGAGAAGTTGTTTTTTTGAGGAAATTGTTGGGAGAATTTGTCTTTGGAATCCGTAAATATACCTTTAGTACCCTAGTTTACATTTATAATAGTATTACATTGATGTCTACTGTAGGATTTTAATATATAACATTGTAACATGTGTATAACATAGAGTCCTGCTAAATCCACCAAGAAAAGTTAACTTGGTCAAAAAGTTAATATGAGAATTATTGTTGTTTGACTGATATGGTCAACATAGTTTTTAACAATTTTTATAAGAGTCATATTTCTCATTTTTTTGGAACTTACAAAAGTTACTTAAACATTCTTAACAAGTAACTAACTAAATTAAATACACTATAACCAGAATTATTCATGTATTTAAATGGCTGATTGTGATTTGAAATATACTTAACTCATATTAATCTCATATTTCAATTTAACATCAATTCATACAATCTAAAAGTATAACTCTTTTTTTTAGCAAAATTCTTTCCAGATATGTTTCTGGCAATTTTTTAATGGAAACAACAACCCAAGTGAAAGTGATGATTTTTTTGTGGAGACATCCCCATTTTTTACTCGTGAGGTACACTTATTTTATGTCATAGACAATAATTTTTAATTTATGCTATTCATTTAAAAGTGAACATTTTCATTAACAAAAAGTAATTTAATTTTAGGTGTTTAAGTCTCGTGAAGAGTTAAAATGTTGGGCGCAAGCTAAGGCAAGCTCTCTTGGTTACGTTATTCTCAAAAATCATACACGAACGAAAGTGGTTTTTTCTATGAAGTCACGCTTATGTGTGATCGTGGAGGTGAATATAAACCGAAAGAAACAAGTAAAAATTCTGCTACTAAAAAGATTAATTGTCCATTCCAGTTGGTAGGAAAGTATTCAAGTATGCATGATGGTTGGTTGATGAGTGTGATATGTGAAAAACATAATCATTCTCCTGCACGAAATATGGAGGGGCATCCATATGCGAGACGATTGTCTAATGAAGAATATCAATTGGTTGAAGATTTGACAAAGAAAAATGTGGAGCCACATGACATATTGTCAATAATAAAGGCGCGAAATAAGGATAATGTGTCAACACTCAAAGATATATATAATGCACAAGCTAAAATTCGCAAGGCCGAAAGAGTTGGAAAACACTCAAAAATGCAGGTAAAACATTACACAACTATTTTAATGTTTTTTTCTTCTATATATTTTGGTTTATTTATTTTCAATAAATAAAAGGAAAATTAATTATGAAAATTTCAACGCAGGTTCTTATGTCTCTTTCACACTCTAATGGTTATGTTCATGATTTTTCGACAAATGATGTTACGAATCAGTTGGAAGCTCTGTTTTTTGTTCACCCGACATCCTTTAATATATGGCGTGCAGTCCCACACGTGGTGATAATAGATGCTACCTATAAGACAAACAAGTATAATATGCCTTGGCATTCTATGCCTTTTGTGGAGATAGTTGGAGTAACTTCAACACACAAGACATTTTGTATAGCCTTTGCCTTTATAAGTGAAGAAAAGACAAAACTATACGTGGGTGTTAGAGTGCTTAAAGTTGACACTTAACGAGCGCATGCATCCACGTGTTATAATCACGGACAGAGAATTGGCTCTGATGAATGCATGCGAAAAAGTTTTTTCAAATGCTACACAGTTACTTTGTAGATGGCACATTAGCCATAATATTTTTAAGAATTGTAGGCCAACGATCAAAATATTTTTAAGAATTGTGTAATTAATTAGAAGATCATCTCTAAGATTGTAGATGGCCCTCCAACTTCCGCATTTACAATCTCATTGCATTAATTTATTACGAATGCATGTATGGCCATGTTTTCTAACTTATCCTAGCAATGAATGTTAGATTCATGTTGTGTCATCGCCTTTTAAGCTGTTGCTATCAAAATGGTACACACGAGCATACGGAGTCCTCGTTCAGTGATTGAATATGTATCGAAGATGAGACTGAGAATCGATGAAACTTCTTTTATTGATACTATATTTACCATGTTAATGTGTTGGTCTTCTTGTCATATAATGGCATGCAAAACATGTGGTCGATCAGTGGTCACCATTTTGTTCGTTACAATGACTTCTAATACATTATTACATTGACGTCGAGTTGAATTACCAGAATATCAAACGGATTTTGTTTCAAATAACATCAAGTTAAACTCGACGTCTAATAATGAACCAAATAAGTAAATTTGGTTTATTCAAAATGGTTTATTTTTCTATACCAATCATCTTTACCTACTCTATTCGTTTGAAAATAAGAGATGATTTGCACACATTTTTTTTGATTTGAACACTCTAATATGCAATTACTTGAAGCATAACATATATCTTATAATACTTAAAGCTTATCCCCTTAATTTAATGCGTAAGGGGGCTGTACACAAAAGAAATTACCGTACAACCTGCTTCAAACGGAGTCTTAATGACTTATTTTTATTATAACATGCTTTATCAAATACAATCGAGCCTTCTTCAATTCAGGTGTAATAATGCAGGTGAATATGAAGTGTTAAGTATTCATGAGTTACAACAATCTTTTATATAATAAAACAAAACCGCTGTTGAAAATTTTCCATTTCAAAAAAATGGATTCAGACCTTATTTAGTAATAATTTTATTTAAAAAAAAAGATTATTTTCTTATTAGTTAATATTTTATATTTATCCATAACACAAGTAGAAGATAAATACAAAAAATATAAATAAGATGCAATTAATAATATGATTAAAATTTTTAAATAATTATCTTTAATAATAAAAAACTATAATGAAATTTACAAAAGAAAAATTTACCATACTCTTTAACGATTAAGTGGTGATATGGAGGCCTAAAATTTATGCCTAAAAATATAACTATTACTTGACATGTGTTTTATTCATTTTATCTTTTCTCATCTCCACTCTCTATCTTGCCAATAATGTTTATTCCGTAATTCTATAATTACACACATATAGATGACACACACACATGCAAATGAACATACACATTGTGTGATCATCGTTATATGTTTATTGATATATTCTCAAGTAAACACACGACACGACAAACACGCATATAAACATAAACGTTAGGATAAATATATTATATATCTACCAACAAAATGAATATAAACTTACAAATTTGATTTATTTAGTTATTTATTTATATTATATTAATTATATATTATTATATAATAAAATCGGTTCGGTTCGGTTTTTACGGTTCGGTTTTTGGATGAAAACCGAAACCGAACCGTATATTTCGGTTTTTGAAAAATTAAAAACCGAACCATCGGTTTTTAGTTTCGGTCAGTTTTTTCGGTTCGGTTTTTTCGTTTTCGGTTCGGTTTTGGTTTTTTCGGTTTTGTTTGCTCACCCCTATAAAAAACATATCTACCAAATTAAATACAATCAATTAAAACACAAACCGGGTTGACCCGGGACGCTTCAAACCCAGCGGATTGACCCGGTTTAATTTGACCCGTTTTCGACCCAACCTAGCAAGTTGACCTGGTTTAAATCGACCTATTTTTCGACCGGAACGGTTCAACCGGTTGAACCACCCGGGTCGAACCGGGTTTCAAAACATTATTTTTCGTTTATAACCTATAAACTTTTTTTTATCAATAAACTATTTGTCGCTATAAAATCCCGTTGCTATGCACGGGTACTCGTCTAGTATCTTATAATACTTAAAGCTTATCCCCTTAATTTAATGCGTAAGGGGGTTGTACACAAAAGAAATTACTGTACAACCTGCTTCANGGTTTCAAAACATTATTTTTCGTTTATAACCTATAAACTTTTTTTTATCAATAAACTATTTGTCGCTATAAAATCCCGTTGCTATGCACGGGTACTCGTCTAGTATCTTATAATACTTAAAGCTTATCCCCTTAATTTAATGCGTAAGGGGGTTGTACACAAAAGAAATTACTGTACAACCTGCTTCAAGCGGAGTCTTAATGACTTATTTTTATCTATAACATGCTTTATCAAATACAATCGAGCCTTCTTCAATTCAGGTGTAATAATGCAGGTGAATATGAAGTGTTAAGTATTCATGAGTTACAACAATCTTTTATATAATAAAACAAAACCGCTGTTGAAAATTTTCCATTTCAAAAAAATGGATTCAGACCTTATTTAGTAATAATTTTATTTTAAAAAAAAGATTATTTTCTTATTAGTTAATATTTTATATTTATCCATAACACAAGTAGAAGATAAATACAAAAAATATAAATAAGATGCAATTAATAATATGATTAAATTTTTTAAATAATTATCTTTAATAATAAAAAACTATAATGAAATTTACAAAAGAAAAATTTACCATACTCTTTAACGATTAAGTGGTGATATGGAGGCCTAAAATTTATGCCTAAAAATATAACTATTACTTGACATGTGTTTTATTCATTTTATCTTTTCTCATCTCCGCTCTCTATCTTGCGACATGTCTCTATCCTCTTGTTAGACATATATTAGGCACAAGTTTTAGACATGAGAATCATTTTCCTTTGACGATTAACTAACGGCAAGAAACTGGAAGTATTATCTGATTTCATAAGTTTATCTCATATGTATTTGCGCTAATATATTGGCTTAACGATCCCACATACATAAGCTAAAGATAAAAGCCTCAAAATAGTGAACCAAATCCTAAATCATGATACAGACTCAAAATAGTGAACCAAATCCTAAATCATGATATACACTAAGACTAGAGACTGTCAACTTGTTGAGTACCTCATACTCAAGACGATATCATCATAGGCCATCGAGAAAATGATGCCATGCAAAAGGAAGGAGCCGAAAAGATTAGTTGAGTTTGTGACAGATTTTGCTTCTCGCTGTTGATCTATGCTAATCAACTAATAAAACCCATCGATTTAATTAATAGGACAGTTGCATATATCACTATTAAAATAAAATGACAAAATATTCGTGAGAAATGTAAAATGATTAAAAAAATAAAATGTTCTTAAAAAAATTCCAAAAACGTTGCACAGTATAGGAGACGTTGATGGATGAAAAAGTTGTAAAGAAAGATTTTTAGAAGTGCATAGTTTTGGATACAATAAATTGTGAAAAAAAAACGTTTGCACATTAAAATTTTATAAATCGACATTTTGTTCATCAAAAATTTGTTTTTTTAATCCAACTTCTTTTTAGTATTTGCGTCAAAGTTTTATCGTGCATTAACAAGCTAAAATTTGTGTGCTTTAAAATTTCTTTTATTTGTGCATTAAAAACGTATAAAAAACAAAATTAAAAAACTTTATTCATAACTTTTTTTATGTACCAACATTCTTAATCTTGCGAAAAATTTCAGAAATTTTTTCAAGCCTTTACGCTCTGTTCTCAAGTCTAATTTTTAAGAAGGGAAGGGGAGGGGATGGGAAGGGCAAAGGAGGGGATGAAACTGTGAAGAAAATATAAGAGTTACTGTAAAAATGTATTGAGTTACTGTAAAAATGAGTTACTGTAAAAATGAAATTGTTTACATTATCCAAGAAAATATAAGATAAGAAAAAACATGTGTTTCATGGCATTTGTTGATAGNACATGTCTCTATCCTCTTGTTAGACATATATTAGGCACAAGTTTTAGACATGAGAATCATTTTCCTTTGACGATTAACTAACGGCAAGAAACTGGAAGTATTATCTGATTTCATAAGTTTATCTCATATGTATTTGCGCTAATATATTGGCTTAACGATCCCACATACATAAGCTAAAGATAAAAGCCTCAAAATAGTGAACCAAATCCTAAATCATGATACAGACTCAAAATAGTGAACCAAATCCTAAATCATGATATACACTAAGACTAGAGACTGTCAACTTGTTGAGTACCTCATACTCAAGACGATATCATCATAGGCCATCGAGAAAATGATGCCATGCAAAAGGAAGGAGCCGAAAAGATTAGTTGAGTTTGTGACAGATTTTGCTTCTCGCTGTTGATCTATGCTAATCAACTAATAAAACCCCATCGATTTAATTAATAGGACAGTTGCATATATCACTATTAAAATAAAATGACAAAATATTCGTGAGAAATGTAAAATGATTAAAAAAATAAAATGTTCTTAAAAAAATTCCAAAAACGTTGCACAGTATAGGAGACGTTGATGGATGAAAAAGTTGTAAAGAAAGATTGTTAGAAGTGCATAGTTTTGGATACAATAAATTGTGAAAAAAAACGTTTGCACATTAAAATTTTATAAATCGACATTTTGTTCATCAAAAATTTGTTTTTTTAATCCAACTTCTTTTTAGTATTTGCGTCAAAGTTTTATCGTGCATTAACAAGCTAAAATTTGTGTGCTTTAAAATTTCTTTTATTTGTGCATTAAAAACGTATAAAAAACAAAATTAAAAAACTTTATTCATAACTTTTTTTATGTACCAACATTCTTAATCTTGCGAAAAATTTCAGAAATTTTTTCAAGCCTTTACGCTCTGTTCTCAAGTCTAATTTTTAAGAAGGGAAGGGGAGGGGATGGGAAGGGCAAAGGAGGGGATGAAACTGTGAAGAAAATATAAGAGTTACTGTAAAAATGTATTGAGTTACTGTAAAAATGAGTTACTGTAAAAATGAAATTGTTTACATTATCCAAGAAAATATAAGATAAGAAAAAACATGTGTTTCATGGCATTTGTTGATAGGCGGACCCAACACATTGAAATGGTAGATATGGTATCCATCAATTATTATGACAGTTGCATATATCGCAATTAAAATAAAATGACAAAATATTCATGAGAAATGTGTAAATGATTAAAAAAATTAAAATGTTTTTAAAAAGATTCCAAAAACGTTGCACAACATAGGAGACGTTGATGGATAAAGCACACGCTTCATGTCATTTCTTATGAACTCTTTCATCTACAACAACCTAAAAGCTTATCGTGGAATTGATTAAAAGAGTTCATAGGAAAAATTAACACCACAAAATTACAAAGAAAAAGTAAAATCCAAATTGGGGGCCATCTGCATTCTTAAAAGATGATTTTCTAGCTATCTAAATGTCATAGATATTGCAAATCACACATACATAAACTAAAGATAAAAGAGTTAAAATAGTGAAGCAAATCCTAAATGATGCACTTTGAGTTCAACTTTAGTTGAGTACCTCATGCTCAAAGCGATATCATCATAGGCTTTGAGAAAATGATTTCATGCCAAAGGGAAAGAGCCACAAAGATTAGTTGAGTTTGTGACAGGTTTTGCTTCTCGCTGCTGAACTGTGCTAAGCAACTGATAAAACCATCAATTTAATTAATAGAACAATTGCATATTTCGTTATTAAAATTAAATGACAAAATATTCGTGGGAAACATAAAAATAATTAATTAAATAAAATGTTTTTGAAAAATTCAAAATACTTCCACAAGATAGGGGACGTTGATGAACAAAAAATTGTGATTTGTTTTAGAAGTGTATCGTTTTGATACAAATAAATTGTTAAAAAAGAATAAAATTGCGCATTAAAATTTTGTAAATCGACATTTTGTGCATTTGGATTTAACTTCATTTTAGTATTTGTATTAAAATTTTATTGTGCATCAACAAGCTAAAAATTGTATGCATTAAAATTTTGTTTGTTTGTGCATAAACAAACGTATAAAAAAGCAAAATTGAAAAACTTCATTCGTAACTTTTTTATGCATCAACATCCTTAATCTTACCAAAAATTTTAGAATTTTTTGAGTGTTTTTTCTTTTCCTATTTTTTCAAGCCTTACTATATTTCGCACGATAAATATCATTTTTATTGATATCTTCCTTACATATATAACGAAACGTGGTCTACAATATATTGAGTCCTTGATGATCATAACGTGACTACTAATCTTAGTGGTGGTGGAATGAACATGAAGTCTATCGGAGGAACGGCAGAAGGATACCTATGACCACAACGCTTATGCTGATGATGAATTTGATGATTATGGTTTCTCTGCTGCTCTAAAGGCTGCGGGTATCCATGACTTTAGATTAAAATAGGTTGTTCTTCCTTGTTTGGTTTTGCATAAATTATGGCTTGCCATTTTTATGCTAATTTAGGTGTTGATCTTGTTTGTTGTAGTAGTTAGTCTGATCGATGTAGCATGTCATAAATGGTTTAGTGGTTGTTCAAGCGATTGTTTGAGGTAAATGTGGTATCTCAGCCACATTCCATTGTACTTAGCTGTTTGTTTGATGTAATATATTTTACTGGGGAAACCCTTTACCAAAAAATAATATATATAGGGTGCGTTTGTTATGGAGATTTTGTTATGAAGGAATGCAATCACACACATAATCTATTATTTGTTATATATCTATGGGTATAATGTAATGAATAATCTATCAAAAGTGATTCCTCGTCATATTGGTAGGATTCAAAAATTCTTTGGTAGTCTTTGATGGACAACCACTAGTTTTCTGCATTTCATTAATGCTATCCGTCCTTTTTCATTATTTTACTATTAAATATACAATCAATTTTAATAAAAAAAATTATAAAACTCTTATATTTTTATAATAATTAAAAATTCTATCTCTCCTCCTTTTGAATCATACCGACACCCATTCCAAATACCATCAAGAAACCAAACGGGCTTTGAGTTACGCATGAAATCATTTACACATGCAAAAGAAAAAAAAAACTAAAAAAGACTTTCTTTTCTCTTTCGATTGTATCACCAATAAATTCGGGGCCATAAGATATTAACTACTACATTAAATGGTCCAAGAAAAACATTTCCACATTTATGTTCATGAAAGGTAGTTGATAGTCGGTCTGTCGGGGACCCCGACGCGTCGCCCCTGCCACACCTCATCGCCATTGATGCGTCCTTAGACAACGAAATAGAGAAAATTGTTGCAAAAGCGACCGATTCAAATGCAAACCTCCCTTCTTTTTTTTTTGACCTTTATTCCATTTAAAAAAGACTAAATTTTGTTATGTATGTTACAGCACACAGTGTAGTAACACAAGAGGTGAGTTATTGCCTTAACTTTCACTGCGTTAAGGCCAAGTTACCACACCGTGTTGGTGAGTCAAGGGTGTGAGTTAAGGGGAGAGTTATGGTGTTAACGCAGCGTTAAGGGTGTGTGGAAAACTAGAAGGGGTTGAATAGTTTCACCTTTTTTTATTCTATTATGAAAACCTTGTTTTTAAAACTTTTGATTCGATTTTATGTGAATTCAACTCTTGGACAATATGAACAATATATGTAAATAAAAAGTAACAATGCAAGTAAAGTAATGAAATGAAATATAGGGATGGAAAGATCAAACCACAACACACAGATTTATAGTGGTTCGGTAACGAAACACCTCTTCACTTTACTCCACTCCCCGAGTCTCTTACTCGAGAGTTTACTTCACTATGTCAACAAACTCCCTTGTGGCGGAGAAAACTTTACACACCTTTGCTTACACCAATTAACGACACAAAGCTAAATGTCGAGTTTTAATCGTAGCTAGAACCAATCTCACGACTTCTACGAGACGGCCCTGTCATGTAGGTCATCATTCAAGAAGACATTTTTGACATCCATTTGTGATATTTTTCGTTGAAAACTAGAAGCCACTGCAATCAAGGTTCGGACAGTTTCATTTTTGTAACAGAAGCAAATGTCTCTTCATAATCAATGCCATGCTCTTAAGAGTAACATTTTGCAACAAGTCGAGCCTTATATATTTCAATTGACCCATCAGATTTGTTTTTAATCTTAGACCTAACGAGAGCCAATAATGTTGACATAAATAATGCCTAAAAACATTGTTAATATTTAACGACATCTCTATGTTTTGATAATTACAAAACGTAAACTCATTGAACTAAAAATTATGACGTAAACAAGTATTTAGCGATAAATATCTCTCTATACATCCAAATCACTTAAGGTATGAATAAACAAAGTGTTTATTTCATTCTACGATCAAAGGAAATTTTTCTAAATCACTAGATTTTTTATAAAATGTGATAAACATTTTATATCATTTACAAAATCATTTTTGGAATTAAAAGAATATGTTTAAATCATTATAAATATATGAATTCAAATTTTTAACCAAAAATGGCAAATATAATCTGGAAAAACCTTCCCCACAAAAGGACAAACAAACCCAACTGTTGAGGCAACATGATTAAGATCTCCTAATGTTTTGATAATGACAAATAAACCTTCGAAACACATAAAACATCAAACGGTAGCCTAATTCGCAAAATTCCATGTCTGCTGCTGGCGCGCAGCCGGCACGCTGACGCGCCGGGGACGCGCCAGGGACTGTATGGAATTTGGCGAATTTTCAAAGTCGGTCTTCCCCTTACCCGACAAATGTGGATCTTTCAATTCAGGTATGAATATGTTATGTGCTTAATTGAGAACACCCGAAACGAGTTTTGAGTTAGAGAGATCCTATTTTTAAAGCACCCACTTTGGGAAAACGCCAACTCAAGTTTTCTAACACTTGCCTCTAGCCAAGGCCTTTCTAAACTTAGGGAGCTTATATATTTCATGTAACAACACGTGAAAGCATCCATATGCTCATATCCCGTGCTTACGTCTTCTCTAATCACGTAACGGGTTTACTCCCTTATTGGTCAAACTTAGTCCAAGGTCACTTTGCGTAAATGCATCCTTTCCCACTTGGGATATGCTTTACATATCGGCAAAGCACTTGACTTGTTTACACCAAGCGTGCTTAGTGAGATCGGTCGAGGTTTGTGCGAAAGCTCACGAGATATGAAACTAGTGGGTTCTCGGAGCGTATTGTTTACTTAAGTAATAAGTAACTTATTTTTTTCTCATTCCTATTAATCTTAATTGCTCAAATTTCTTTCTTCGTATACATGACAATTAGATTATTTTCTAATCTTCTATTTATTCTTCTGTAATATTTTATTTCTTATTCTCTTTTTTCAACAAATACACTTAACCCAAAACTCTTCCTAACAAAACCATTTCCTTCAAAACCATCTAAACCCAAACCACCTTTCTCAAACCCTAACACTATTACCTCTTCCCGCAACACTTCTTAACACTCTTACAATATTTCCTTACACACATCATCCTTTTGTACCTTTTGCTCCCCTCACATAAACTCCCACAACAATATTCTTTCCACTTTTCCAACTCACATATTCTCACATACTCCCACCACAATTCAAATCACACACACTTACATCAAAATACACGACACTACTCACATACACCACTTTACATTCATAATTACACCACACTTCGCTCAACAAACCTTCTTTACACAACACTTACACATTCTACCCCTTACTCATCATACCTACCTTTCTCTCAAGCCAAAGGCAGTATGTCCCTTTGGAATATTTTCCTTTGATAACCCAACCTTGGTTAACCTTCCAATCACCACACCCAACTTTCGGTTATCTCTTAACCTAACGCAACATGATCACTTAAACCTTCTCAAACCCAACCGTGGTTAACTTTCGTAACTATAACCCTATTACTTAACCCATGGGTTTATCCTCTAAACCTTCTAAACCCTTAACCCGTAACCATAGTATAAACCCTTAACCCTTCCCTTGTGAGGTATACCATGGCAGTATTCTCTTCTCACTTTGATGGCCATTGGTGAGAATTACATTTACACCCTTTCCAAATTCCTTTGTATCTCTTATACCCTTGGTATTTGCTTTTCTCTTCAACGCTTTCACAAAATGTTTTTCAAATTGGCTATTTGAGTTGGTAAACCTTAGATTGATTAATGTTAAGGTTTAGTGTGAAGTACAATTGGGGGTTTAGCAAGGTTAGGTATTTAAAAGACCAACACCCAAGTTTTGGGAAAAATGATACAGAGGTTCTGGCGCGTCACCCACGCGTTGACGCGTGGGCAGCGCGCCGGCCTCGGTAAATTTTTCCCAAGTTGGGTCTTGGCCTATAAATACCCAACCTTGCCTCTTGTATTCCTCACCCCTTGCCATTATTCTTTCTCTCTAAACACTCTTCAATCTCTCAATCTCTCTATCTCTAATCTTGTGTTCTTGATTATCATACTAACATCTTTGAAAGAACACATATCCTTGCAAGGGAAGAATCGCAAGAACTTAATCCACTCTTGTGATTGTGTCGATGGTCTTCTTCTTATACCCTTTCTATTACAATCGAGTCTCTAGGTTAGGTTAGGACTTGGTTGAACAAACACTTATTCTATCATTCAATTGTTTGTAAGGGAAGTCTTGTGTCTTTGTGACCAAGCCTAGATCATTGGGGATCTTGTTGGGGTTTGATACTTCCGGGTTGAAGTTTGGTAGTTGTCTTTGTGACAATTAGGTAAAGTCGAATTGTGAGATTCTTTTGGGTGGTTTCCGAGGGCGGAATACCGTTGGTGAGTAACTCCTTCTTTGTGAGCATCGATATTAGGGAATACCGGTGGAGTGAATTGTAACGGTTTGTAATCCACCGAAAGGATTATACTAGTGAATAGTATCGGAGTCGCGGATTCGCAACTGGACGTACGGATGGTATAAACCCCCCATCCCGAACCAGTATATATCATTGTGTTCTTACTTGCTTTATATACTTTGGTTGTGTTAGTGGTTGTTGGATTATTGTACAACCACTTGGTGTTCTCTTGGCTTAATTTTTTTTAAACATCTAAAAAGCCGAAGAAACCGTATTCACCCCCCCTCTACGGTTCTACAATTGGTATCAGAGCGGAATACTCAAGTTTTTGAGCGTTAAAACCTTCCCGAGAAGTCATTTTAAGTCAAAAACTTCTTTTCCAAAAATCTAAAATCCTAACTACGATTTTTGGTAAAGTTCAGTATAGATCCATGGCTCAAGAGAACTACGCGGAGGGGTGCTCTATGCAAAGACCACCTTTGCTAGAAACAAATGGGTTTTGTTTTTGGAAAACCCGATGTGAGACCTATGTTAGGTCCAAGGATCTTGACTTATGGGAGGTCATCCAAAATGGAGATTTTGTCTTCACAATGGTTGATCCAGAAAATAAGTTAATGATCGAAACGCCATACTCAAAGCTTAAATAAGATGAAATGAAGAAGCTCGTCAAAAATCAAGAAGCCAAGATGATGATATACAACGCTCTACCTCGAAGGGAGTTCGAAAGAGTGCACGTGTGCAAAACCGCGAAGGAAATTTGGCACTCACTTATCATAACTCATCAAGGGAACTCGCAAGTCAAAGATTGCAAGATTGACTTACTCATACAACAATATGAGAAATTTTCAATCTCCGATGATGAAACAATTGACAATGGCTACACACGATTCAATGCTATAATCACAAGCCTCACGGCTCTTGATTCTAGTTTTTGCAACAATAATCATGTGAGAAAGTTCCTCCGAGCCCTTCCAACCAA
>LBNU01019982.1:116582-151696 GCA_014162995.1 Artemisia annua
CCAACTTTGGTTATTCTTAACCTAACCAACATGATCACTTAAACCTTCTCAACCCAACAATGGTTAACTTTCTAACTTAACCCCTTCTTACATAACCAATGGTTATCCTCTAAACCTTCTAAACCCTTAACCCTAACCATAGTTACACCTTAACCCTTCCCTTGTGGAATATACCATGGCATATTCTATTCTCACTTATGCCATGTGAGGAATTACATTTACACCCTTTCCAAATTACCTTTTCTATCTCTTATACCCTTGGTAATTTGTTTTCTCTTCAACTACTCCACAAAATGTTTTTCAAATTGGCTATTTGAGTCGGTAAACCTTAGATTGATTAATGTTAAGGTTTAGTGTGAAGTACAATTGGGGGTTTAGCAAGGTTAGGTATTTAAAAGACCAACACCCAAGTTTTGGGAAAAATGTTACAGAGGTTCTAGCGCGTCACCCACATGTTGACGCGTGGGCAGCGCGCCGGCCTCGGTAAATTTTTCCTAAGTTGGGTCTTGGCCTATAAATACCCAACCTTGCCTCTTGTATTCCTCACCCCTTGCCATTATTCTTTCTCTCTATATTCTTTCTCTCTAAACACTCTTCAATTTCTCAATCTCTCTATCTCTAATCTTGTGTTCTTGATTATCATACTAACATCTTTGAAAGAACACATCTCCTTGCAAGGGAAGAATCACAAGAACTTAATCCACTCTTGTGATTGTGTCGAGGGTCTTCTTCTTATACCCTTTCTATTACGATCGAGTCTCTAGGTTAGGTTAGGACTTGGTTGAACAAACACTTATTCTATCATTCAATTGTTTGTAAGGGAAGTCTTGTGTCTTTGTGACAAAGCCTAGATCATTGGGGATCTAGTTGCGGTTTGATACTTCCGGGTGGAAGTTTGGTAGTTGTCTTTGTGACACTTAGGTAAAGTCGAATCGTGAGATTCTTTTGGGTGGTTTCCGAGGGCGGAATACCGTTGGTGAGTAACTCCTTCTTTGTGAGCATCGATATTAGGGAATATCGGTGGAGTGAATTGTAACGGTTTGTAATCCACCGAAAGGATTATACTAGTGAATAGTATCGGAGTCGCGGATTCGCAACTGGACGTACGGATGGTATAAACCCCCCCATCCCAACCAGTATATATCATTGTGTTCTTACTTGCTTTATATACTTTGGTTGTGTTAGTGGTTGTTGGATTATTGTACAACCACTTGGTGTTCTCTTTAGCTTAAAATTTTTTTAAACATCTAAAAAGCCGAAGAAACCGTATTCACCCCCCTCTACAGTTCTACACCAACGTTCTTGAGGGGGCGACCCCCTTAATTTCTAGGCGGCCCACTTAATGATTAAAGGGACCGGCCCCTAAATAAGGGGACCGGCACGCTCCAGAACAGTATTTTTATTGCCTATAAATACTGGTTCATTTCATAGATTTTTCTCACCTTTTGCACCCCAAAACTTTTTGATCTAAATCCCCATTTCCATTTCCTATAATCCTTTGATCATATATACATTAATCTTTGTTTCAAAGTGATCCAAGTCTCATCCTTTCAAGTGCAAAAGAAGAATACTTCTATTCTCCAAGACAAGAAGTATTACAACTTGTTGTGACCTCCACATCTAAGTTGTTAGAGCATCATTCATTACATATATCTCTTTGTGTAATTAGTTGTGAATATTTGGTAGAATATAGATTAGCAAGGTGTGTAGATAGAAAGATTTAGGAGTAGATTGTGGTGTAGTAGATTTTTGGGAAATAGATAGTTGTGAGAAAGATAGTTGTGAAGTAGATAATTGTGAAGATAGATAGGAGTGAAGAAGTAGTGTTGTAATTAAGGTGTGACTAGGTGTGAAGAAGTTGTGTAGAAGGTGTGATTAAGGTGCGACGAAGTTGTGGTGTGAATACTGGTGTGTAAGGTTTTCTCCGCCATAAGGGAGCTTGTTGACATAGTGAAGAAAACTCTAGAGTTAGGTGCTCGGGGAGTGGAGTAGGGCAAGGAAGGTGTCCTTGTAGCCGAACCACTATAAATCTCTTGTCTCGCGGTTCGATCTTTCCATCTCTTACTCATTTCATTTCTTACATCATTATAGTCTTAGTATTTAATTGTTGTTTATATTGTGCAAGACTTGAATTCACATAATATCGAATCTACATTTTTGTAAGTAAACAAAACAAGCAAACAATTTTTTATAACAAATTTAAAAGACGTAAAACTATTCAACCCCCCTTCTAGTTTTCCACAATTGGTATCAGAGCCACGTCAAGCGAGATTTTTAAAATATATTGTATTTTAAAACTTGCAAAGATCTATGGAATCTGAAAAATATTTAGAAGGGCAATATATGCAAAGACCACCACTATTTGAAAGTGATGGATTTTTATATTCGAAAAATAGATTCGAAACTTATGTGAAATCTAAAGATCTTGATCTTTGGCATGTTATTACCTTTGGTGATTTTCCTCCCACTCAACAAAATCCGGAAACTAAAATGGATGAAATTGTACCTTTTGAAAAAAAAATTATGATTTGAAAAAGAAACTAGCTAAAAATAATGAAGCTAAAATGGTAATTTATAATGCGTTACCGCGCAAAAAATATGAAAGAATTTTTATATGTAAAACTGCCAAAGAAATTTGTGAATCACTACTTATTACTCACCAAGGTAATAGTCAAGTCAAAGACAATAAAATAGATCTTCTTGTACAACAATATGAAAAATTTACGATTCCGGAAGAGGAATCAATTGATAATGCTTTTGCTAAATTTAACACTATTAGCACAAGTTTAAAAGCACTTGATGAGACATTTTCTAGTAAAAATTGTGTTAGGAAATTTCTTAGGGCATTGCATCCAAAATGGCAAGCTAAGGTCACGGCAATTGAAGAATCAAAGAATTTGATGACGTTATCGCTTGATGAACTTATTGGCAACTTGAAGGTCCATGAAGAAATTATAAGAAGAGATTCGGAAACGTTCAAAGTCAAGAAAGAACAAACTAAATCCATTGATTAGTAACTAGGAACTAAGTGGGTATATAGGAATAAGTTAGATGAAAATGGAATAGTAACTAGGAACAAAGCTAGGTTAGTTGCCCAAGGTTATAATCAACAAGAAGGAATTGATTATGACGAAACGTATGCCCCCGTAGCTAGACTAGAATCTATTAGAATATTACTTGCCTATGCATGCGCCCTAGACTTTAAGTTATTCCAAATGGACGTGAAAAGTGCATTCCTCAGCGGTTTTATCAATGAGGAGGTTTATGTGGCACAACCTCCAGGATTCATTGACTTCGCAAAACCAAATTATGTTTATAAACTAAAGAAAGACCCAAATCTCATCATTGTTCAAATATATGTTGACGACATTATATTTGGATCGACTTGTCAAGAGATGTGTGATGAATTTTCCAAAATCATGCATGATGAGTTCGAGATGAGTATGATGGGTGAACTAAACTTTTTCCTAGGATTACAAATAAAACAATTAGAAGATGGAATATTCTTTAACCAATCTAAGTACATTAAGGAAANAAAAGACGTAAAACTATTCAACCCCCCTTCTAGTTTTCCACAATTGGTATCAGAGCCACGTCAAGCGAGATTTTTAAAATATATTGTATTTTAAAACTTGCAACGATCTATGGAATCTGAAAAATATTTAGAAGGGCAATATATGCAAAGACCACCACTATTTGAAAGTGATGGATTTTTATATTCGAAAAATAGATTCGAAACTTATGTGAAATCTAAAGATCTTGATCTTTGGCATGTTATTACCTTTGGTGATTTTCCTCCCACTCAACAAAATCCGGAAACTAAAATGGATGAAATTTTACCTTTTGAAAAAAAAATTATGATTTGAAAAAGAAACTAGCTAAAAATAATGAAGCTAAAATGGTAATTTATAATGCGTTACCGCGCAAAAAATATGAAAGAATTTTTATATGTAAAACCGCCAAAGAAATTTGTGAATCACTACTTATTACTCACCAAGGTAATAGTCAAGTCAAAGACAATAAAATAGATCTTCTTGTACAACAATATGAAAAATTTACGATTCCGGAAGAGGAATCAATTGATAATGCTTTTGCTAAATTTAACACTATTAGCACAAGTTTAAAAGCACTTGATGAGACATTTTCTAGTAAAAATTGTGTTAGGAAATTTCTTAGGGCATTGCATCCAAAATGGCAAGCTAAGGTCACGGCAATTGAAGAATCAAAGAATTTGATGACGTTATCGCTTGATGAACTTATTGGCAACTTGAAGGTCCATGAAGAAATTATAAGAAGAGATTCGGAAACGGTCAAAGTCAAGAAAGAACAAACTAAATCCATTGATTAGTAACTAGGAACTAAGTGGGTATATAGGAATAAGTTAGATGAAAATGGAATAGTAACTAGGAACAAAGCTAGGTTAGTTGCCCAAGGTTATAATCAACAAGAAGGAATTGATTATGACGAAACGTATGCCCCCGTAGCTAGACTAGAATCTATTAGAATATTACTTGCCTATGCATGCGCCCTAGACTTTAAGTTATTCCAAATGGACGTGAAAAGTGCATTCCTCAGCGGTTTTATCAATGAGGAGGTTTATGTGGCACAACCTCCAGGATTCATTGACTTCGCAAAACCAAATTATGTTTATAAACTAAAGAAAGACCCAAATCTCATCATTGTTCAAATATATGTTGACGACATTATATTTGGATCGACTTGTCAAGAGATGTGTGATGAATTTTCCAAAATCATGCATGATGAGTTCGAGATGAGTATGATGGGTGAACTAAACTTTTTCCTAGGATTACAAATAAAACAATTAGAAGATGGAATATTCTTTAACCAATCTAAGTACATTAAGGAAATGCTTAAGAAATTTGGCCTAGAAGACTCAAAACCCATGAAAACTCCCATGTCTACGGAAGTAAAGCTCACAAAAGATGATGAAGGTGAGTCCGTGGATAATACTAAGTATAGAGGAATGATAGGAAATTTACTATACTTAACGGCAAGTAGACCTGATATCATGTTTAGTGTTTGCCTTTGTGCCCGCTTTCAAGAGGATCCTAAAACCTCTCACCTAGAAGCGGTTAAGCGTATCTTCCGATACATTAAAGGCACTATACACTTGGGATTATGGTATCCTAAGGGATCCGGCATAGAAACCATCGTCTATGCGGATTCGGATCATGCGGGAGACTACGTAGATACTAGCGGTATTTGCACGTTTATGGGATGTTGTTTAACATCTTGGTTTTCGAAGAAGCAAACCGCTCTTGCTATTTCTACCACCGAAGCCGAATACGTAAGCGCTGGAAAGGCATGTCAACAAGCACTATGGATGAAACAAGCTCTGATAGACTATGACATTAGGTTAGAAAATGTTCCTATTATGTGCGATAACAAAGGTGCGATAGATTTAAGTAAAAATCCGGTTCAACACTCTAGGACTAAACATATAGAAATACGCCACCACTTCCTTAGGGATAATGTACAAAAAGGAAGCATATCTATAGAAAAGGTTGCATCGGAAGATAATATTGCGAATATATTCACTAAACCCCTTAAGCGTGAACTATTTAACCACTTGCGTTTAGGATTAGGAATGATGGAACAAATTGACTAAATTTTTTTTTGCATTGCATAAAATTTATTTTTATTTTCTACTTCTTCATATCTTAGTCTAGGAATCTATTTCGCACAAAATTAAAGATTGGGAAACTTCATTTTATTGCATAAACTTTGACATAAAACCCAATCGAATTTTCATTAAAAACAACTCTCACATCTAGGGAACACATGAAAACGATCTTTTTTGCATTGTTGACAAATACTAAAAACTTTTTCTTAAATCATGAATAAAATCTCACATGAATCGTCAAAATATATAATCTAATATATACCATTGACATTCATGGATTGAGCAAAAATCGAATCAAGGAGATTTTGGATTGTTTCTTAGGAAGTTTTCTCACTTGCATTTAGAAGTCGAAACAATCACAACTCCAAATTTGTTGCATATAGGCACCCACTAGGACAAAATCACATACAATATTGTCTTTTTGTTCCATCACTAGTTACTCACTCACTAGTTGCCTTTGCCTTTGATCTTAGATAGTTTCACTAGGAAGAATTGATTGCTCTTGCCTTTTCTTGTTTACTCTTGGTAATTATTGATTACTTGATTGTTCTATTAATTAATTAATTTTGCATGTATGCTATATTATGATTAGATTAGATGCTAAATTGCCTCAAAGAGTAGAACTTGCTTGAATCAAAACCCAAAGACACAACCTTTCTGCAAATTTTCTACCAAAAACCCAATTCTGGCAATCTCGAAATCACCAGATGGGCGGCCCCCTTAATTATGTAAGGCGGCCCCCTTAATGATTAAGGGGACCGACCCCTAATTAAGGGGACCGGCCATCTGATGGTCGGGTTCACATAATCTTTTCTGCTTTTTAGCCCATTTCACCTTACACTTCCCAAATTTCACAAACATATTTTGTCCTAATCTCCCAAAAAAACCTTATCCATCCATAAACACATAAATCTCACACTATAAATACCCCAATCTTCAAACTCTCCATTCATCTCATCATGACCTCTCCAAACAAACCAAAACCAAAAGCCTCAAGGCTAGCGAGGATGACGGAAAAACCCGTTTGGCGAAGAAAAAGCCCTCGAAACAAATTCATCATAACCAATGAAGTTGGAAATCACTCAACACCTCCAACTACTTACTTCCCAAACTTTACACCAAACCCACAAGGACATTCCTTTGATCCTCTTTACAAACCATACAACATTGGCCAAACATCCACCTTCATGCCAAACTACACATCTCAACCTCCAACCACTTATAATGATCCATACAAGTTTGATCAACTATCAAACTACACTTCCAACAATTTCAATTCCAACTACACATACCCAATTCATCCATATCAACAAAATGATTCTATCCACATTGCCACGGAAAAGCAAAAGTTCCGTGAAGAAATAAACCAAATCCATGATCTAAGTGATCTCTTTGCTATGCATCTTGCACAACGCAACAAAGGGCAACCTCCATCATCACCCTATGCAAATTGCCTTCCTCACTCTCTTAACTTGGATCAAGTTACAAACCACACTCACTTTTGCCCTTGTTGTATCTTCCTTCAAAAACAAATCCTTTACTTGAGTGAAGATATCTCTTGGATCGAATATCTTCTCACTCGTCCTCATCCAATACCACCCTTGACACGATAGAATATCGTGAGATCCACCTCTTCCGCTCCATACCCTACTCCATATCCTTCCCCATCAAACAACTAAGCTTTACGCTTATGCACCCCTCAACCTAATAAAACACTCAACCATGGGTTGCAAGCAAGTCAAAGAACTCTTTTTGGCAAAGTTAGGACTATGTTGTTTCTTTTATTGTAATCAATATGCTTCTAGCATATTGAATGTTGTAATTCATTTCTATGATCATCTTAAATGATTGAATGAATCTATTTTGATTTGCTTTGCATATATATATGTCTTGTATTCTTCACATATTTTTTTTATCCAAGCATTCCATAGCTCGTTTCCTTGGTGCTCTCAAATGAGGGGGAGCACACATCAAGGGGGAGCTTTCTACCTGTTTAACTTCTTTTGTGAAGCTTAATCGGCATAACCTTTTTGATTTTACAAAAAGGGAGAGAAGAGAATATTAAACTCTAAATACTTGTCTGAAAATTAATTTTTAGACCAAATGAGTTTAAGGTTTTGTAATCATCAAAAAGGGGGAGATTGTTGACATAAATAATGCCTAAAAACATTGTTAATATTTAACGACATCTCTATATTTTGATAATTATAAAACGTAAACTCATTGAACTAAAAATTATGACGTAAACAAGTATTTAGCGATAAATATCTCTCTATACATCCAAATCACTTAAGGTATGAATAAACAAAGTGTTTATTGCATTCTATGATCAAAGGAAATTTTTCTAAATCACTAGATTTTTTATAAAATGTCATAAACATTTTATATCATTTACAAAATCATTTTTGGAATTAAAAGAATATGTTTAAATCATTATAAATATATGAATTCAAATTTTTAACCAAAAATGGCAAATATAATCCAGAAAAACCTTCCCCACAAAAGGACAAACAAACCCAACGTTCTGGAGGGGGCGGCCTCCTTAATTCCTAGGCGGCCCCCTTAATGATTAAGGGGACCGGCCCCTAATTAAGGGGACCGGCACGCTCCAGAACAATATTTTTATTGCCTATAAATACTGGTTCATTTTACAGATTTTTCTCACCTTTTGCACACCAAAACTTTCTGATCTAAATCCTCATTACCATTTCCTATAATCCTTTGATCATATATACATTAATCTTTGTTTCAAAGTGATCCAAGTCTCATCCTTTCAAGTGCAAAAGAAGAATACTTCTATTCTCCAAGATAAGAAGTATTACAACTTGTTGTGACCTCCACATCTAAGTTGTCAGAGCATCATTCATTACATATATCTCTTTGTGTAATTAGTTGTGAATATTTGGTAGAATATAGATTAGCAAGGTGTGTAGATAGAAAGATTTAGGAGTAGATTTTGGTGTAGTAGATTGTTGGGAAATAGATAGTTGTGAGAAAGATAGTTGTGAAGTAGATAATTGTTAAGATAGATAGGAGTGAAGAAGTAGTGTTGTAATTAAGGTATGACTAGGTGTGAAGAAGTTGTGTAGAAGAAGGTGTGACGATGTTGTGGTGTGAATATTGGTGTGTAAGGTTTTCTCCGCCATAAGGGAGCTTGTTGACATAGTGAAGAAAACTCCCGAGTTAGGTGCTCGGGGAGTGGAGTAGGGCAAGGAAGGTGTCCTTGTAGCCGAACCACTATAAATCTCTTGTCTCGCGGTTCGATCTTTCCATCTCTTACTCATTTCATTTCTTACATCATTATAGTCTTAGTATTTAATTGTTGTTGTTTATATTGTGCAATACTTGAATTCACATAATATCGAATCTACATTTTTGTAAGTAAACAAAACAAGCAATCAAATTTTTATAACAAATTAAAAAGACGTAAAACTATTCAACCCTACTAGTTTTTCACAAATAACACGCTTTCTGCTGGCAAAGGTACCAAGTCCCACGTGTGAGTCTGATGCAATGCAGTAAGTTCCTCAGCCATAGCACCCTGCTAAAGTGGATCACAAACAGCTTCCTTATAGGACACAGGCTCATGAAGACTATGTACAGAAGCAACAAAATGTGTATCAACTGAACCAATACCTACTAACGGCATAGAATCACCATTAGCGGCCACAATTGATTTCGAAGAATTAAGATTCAATGAAATGAATTGTGACAAAAGATGAGATATGTGATGAGTGGCACCGGAATCTAATATCCATTTAGAAAATGATGTTGCCAAATCTTTACTGTAAGACGTTGACAAAGCATGAGGCTGAAAAGCTATAAACTTCTTAAATTGCTCTAGCATGTCTAAAAATATCTCAAACTTCTCATACATGACTAAAACTTTTTAAAACTGCTTAAACAATGACAAATCTAACTTTGAATAATTCTTGCAGGTATCCATGTTAACTAACAACAACCCAAACAAACTAATATGTGATTGCTACAAAACACTTCAGTCAATAATCGTACCACGTAGAAATCCAATTAATCAAATTCTAGTATTGCATCAGTCCAAAAATATTCCAAATAAAAAACCCACTCATGCAAATATCAATAAACTAAACAATTGAAACATATCAATTTAGTCAACAAATGAGGCAGCCACTTACCCGATGAATAAATCTTGTAGGTCCCCAATTATTAAAGCTTAATTTTGATCCGCAAACTAATAACCCGGGCTGTGATATCATCATGTAGAAACTAACAAATGGCTAACTTGTATTACTTGATAAATAAAAAGTCTCTATAAAAGACGATAGACGGGCTAATGAGCAGACACAAGTGGGCTGACCTTATTAACTAACAATGTGTTTTTTATTAATGAAATTAAATTTTAGTTAAATATATTATTTTATTTAAAAATTTTAAAAAAATAAAAATAAAAAAAATACGTCGACACCTAAAAACTGGTGTTATACCCACGGGGGGCGGGAGGTGGGTTACTAGTGTCATGAGCAAAAAGTGCTAAGGTTGCATTACTTTTTTTCCACGGCACCACCTTAGGCACGAGAGTGCACCTAGCCTCTAAAGAGTATAAAACGAAACATTTGAACTTTAGCCCAAAAGAAATTATTCATGTCAATATCACACCAGCTGCATTTGTAATTAATCAAATGTATCCACCCACGTACAAACAAATATGCAAATCTCTCTCTACAATACAAACATGAATTCCAGATATGGAAACAATATTGCAAAATGTGTAGGTATTATTTTAAATGCAGTGGTTGAAACTTCAATTCTTTGCAATAATCTAAAGCCAATAAATTTATATATGGTTACCAAAAAAGCATTTTAACGAACAAAAAAAAAAAAAAAAACAACCAACGTAGGCCAAGTGGTAATAAACTAGTGAGTATCATCACTAAAATGCAGTGTTCTAAAAGGCGCGCCGAGGCGCCGCCAAGGCGTCGCCAAGGCGCGAGGCGTGGCTCGGCGCCACAAATGGCCAAGGCGTGAGGTCTAGGCGTCGTGTGAAAAGGCGTGGAATAAGGCGCGAAAAGGCGTGCAAATGCGCGAAAAGGCGTGCAAAGGCGCGCCTTTTTGGTAAGGCGTGGCGCTATTTTTAGAAGCATTTAGGAGATTTATGGATTTGGGCTTGAATTTCAAGTATTTGGGTTATTTCTTTCTTGGGCCTCGTAATTTCAAAACTTAATTCCTACTTGGGCCTCGTATTTGGGCCTGGCTATTTGGGATTTGGGCTTTAGTATTTGAAATTGCTCTTATAAAATGATATAAAATTATAAATACATAAATTTATAAATATTTTGTTGCCGCATTAAGCACGCCTTAAGAAACGCCAAGGCTTCGCAAAGGCGCGTAAGGCTTGAGGCGTGGCTGTGCCGCCACGCCACGCCTCACGCCTTTTAGAACATTGCTAAAATGTAATAGATCACAACTTCAATTCCTGCACCTTCCCCTAAGGGGTGGACTTTACCTGGTTGGAGTCTGTATGTGCGTGTGGTGGTCGGCAAAAAGTTCAGATATCATGGTTAACAAAAAAAGATCAGTGTCTAAATAATAATGCCTTACAAAGTCATGGAATGGTATTAATGAAAACAGATGCACTCAAAACTTTTCACGATAAATAAAGGTTGTACCTAATCTGCAAGGCGATATTAGAGGCATTTTCATTAAATGTTGCCAAAGAAGAAGAGACGAAACATTGATTAAGTCTGGAGGGTGTCTGTCTTATGTCCACAAAATTTTGAAATATAATCACAGGATATGTTTTAAACTTGTTCTCTACATGCTAAAGTGGTCGAAGAACAAGTTGGTTTGCTGGTAGAGGAGTCAAGCAGTGGCTTGATCAAAGAAAAAGCAGATGGCTTCTCAGAATATTTTGCATGGTACCTTCGTATTCTCTTTCTTAACATGTACTTTATATATTCATAAAAGTAACACTGATACTATGATTCTAATTAGTAAACTCTATGCAGGGGGAAATGAGACTTTATCTGAGCCTTTATTGGTTGATGAAAATACAAACCAGCTACAAGAGCCAAGTTTTCTCAGCAAGTTGACATTTTCTTGGGTCAATCCATTGCTTGCACTAGGATACAGAAAACCATTAGTTCTCGAAGATATTCCGTCTCTAGCATCCGTTGACCAAGCAGCCATTGCCTATGAGAAATTCACAAAAGCATGGGATTCGCTCCAAACAGAAAAAGCCTCAAACAGCACAAACATGGTTGCTAAAGCGTTAGCAAAAGTTTACTATAAGGAAATACTTTTTACAGGACTTTGTGTCTTGCTTAGGACAATAGCGGCCGTGGTTAGCCCATTGTTACTATACGCTTTTGTTAAGTATACAAACAACGATGTTAAAGACTTAAATAAAGGACTCTTACTAGTAGGGTATTTGATGGTAGTCAAGGTAACGGAATCACTGTCTCACAGACAGTTTTTCTTTATTGCAAGAAGAACCGGTATGAAAATGAGGTCAGCGTTAATGGTGGCAGTGTACGAGAAGCAACTAAAGCTTTCTAGTTTAGGAAGAAAAAGGCACTCGACTGGTGAAGTTGTGAATTACATAGCGGTTGATGCTTATAGGATGGGTGAATTTCCTATGTGGTTTCATGTGAGTTGGTCATCGTTTATTCACCTAATTCTAGCTATTGGTGTACTATTTTCCATAGTAGGAACAGGTGTTCTTCCCGGTTTAGCACCGATTATTATTTGTGGGCTGCTAAATTTGCCTTTCGCAAAAGCTATTCAAAAGTGTCAGTTGGAATTCATGGTGGCTCAGGACAAGAGACTACGATCAACTTCCGAGATCCTAAACAACATGAAAGTCATCAAGTTACAGTCTTGGGAAGAAAAATTCAAGAAAGTTATCGAATCTTGCAGAGATAGTGAATTCCATTGGCTGCGTGAAGCTCAGTTCAAGAAGGTTTATGGCACGATGTTGTATTGGATGTCACCGACTCTTATTTCTTCAGTCATCCTTTTTGGATGTGCGCTTTTGAGAAGTGCCCCTCTAGATGCTGCCACCATTTTTACAATTTTAGCAACACTGCGGACTATGTCTGAACCCGTACGGTTGTTGCCTGATGCAATTTCCGCTTTAATTCAGGTCAAAGTATCCTTTGATAGGATTACTTCGTTCTTAGTTGACGATGAACTAAAAGATAACAAGATGACAACCAAACAAGAAACCGAGAACTCAGGTAACAGTATTAGAATACATGATGGAAATTTTGCTTGGGATCCTGAATCCACCACTCCAACACTTCGGAACGTTAATCTTGAAGTAAAACGTGGGCAAAAAGTTGCGGTTTGTGGGTCAGTTGGTTCTGGAAAATCATCAATGTTATATGCTATACTTGGAGAGATTTCCAGAACTTCAGGAACAGTGAGTTTGCGGATACATATGTATATCATAATGACATGTAAGTGTCCGTTATTTGTATTAAGGTTGTTTTCATTTTTTTTTTCTTTCAGGTGGATGTTTTTGGATCGATTGCTTATGTCAGCCAATCATCTTGGATCCAAAGTGGGACGATCCAAGATAACATACTGTACAGGAAGCCAATGAACAGAACTATGTACGAGAATGCCATAAAGGCTTGTGCTTTGGATAAGGATATCGAAGCATTTAAACATGGAGATCTAACAGAAATAGGCCAAAGAGGGCTTAACATGAGTGGAGGACAGAAGCAAAGGATTCAACTCGCTAGAGCAGTTTATAATGATGCTGATATTTATCTTCTCGACGACCCATTTAGTGCTGTAGATGCACATACCGCAGCGACTCTTTTCAATGTAAGATTTTAAACTTCTCGAAAATGGGATTCTCTTATTTAGTTTGGTTACTAAAATTTTAATCTTGTGTTTCAGGATTGCGTTATGACTTGTCTAGAGGGGAAAACGGTCATTCTTGTCACTCATCAAGTGGAATTTCTTTCATCTGTGGACAATATTTTGGTAACGAGAATCTAACAACAAGGTTATTATATATAACTATTTTACCGATAATATATTTCACTTCTTTTTTAAGGTTATGAAAGATGGTCAAATTACACAATCAGGAAGCTACGAGGAGCTCTTAATGGCCGGGACAGCTTTTGAACAGCTTGTGAACGCTCATAAAGATGTGATTACGGGCTTAGATCCGTCACCTCATGAAAACAAAACTGAACTCCAACAAACAGAAAATAAAAGTTACCTATATAAAGAAAACAGCGAGGCGGAGATACCAACAAAAGGCTTAGCAGGCGTACAGTTGACTGAAGAAGAAGAAAAGGCGACGGGGAGTGTTGGATGGAAAATGTTTTTAGATTATTTCGTCATCTCAGAAGGATTATGGTTTTTCGCTTTGACCATCATAACTCATATTGGTTTTGTTGGTCTTCAGGCAGCAGCAAGTTATTGGCTAGCATTTGGTATAACAATCCCGAAAGTCACCACCATCATGTTGATTAGTGTTTACACTTTGCTTTCAACTACAAGCATCTTCTTTGTGTTTATGAGATCGTTTTTTGCTGCTCTTTTGGGATTAAAAGCCTCGAAATCGTTCTTTAATAAGTTTACTGATTCGATTTTCAATGCTCCAATGGTCTTCTTTGACTCGACTCCTGTTGGACGAATCCTGACAAGGGTAAGAATTCATTGACCAAAGTTTGTTGGAAAATATTTGGTAACTAATCTATTGTTCTTGCAGGCCTCATCTGATCAGAGTGTAATTGATTTTGACATACCTTTTTCGATTGCCTATGTGATTGGTGCTGGTATAGAACTACTCGCCACGATTGCCATTATGGCTTCAGTGACCTGGCAAGTTCTCATTGTAGCAATCATCGCTGTCGTAGCTTCAAAATATGCTCAGGTAAAATCTATATCTGGCATAAGTACTTACGGGTTGAGCCCATGTTCCTAGACATAACATCTATTTACGGCTTTCAGGTATATTATCAGCCAGCTGCAAGGGAACTAATGAGAATTAACGGAACCACAAAAGCCCCTGTGGTGAACTACGCATCTGAAACATCGCTTGGGGTGGCAACAATACGAGCGTTTAAGATGCAAGACAGGTTCTTCAGAGATTATCTTAAGCTGGTGGATACAGATGCAAGTACTTTCATTTTCTCAAATGCAACCTTAGAATGGTTGATTTTGAGAACAGAAGCATTTACGAACGTGACCCTGATCACAGCTGCTTTTCTACTGGTTTTTGTACCAAACGGCTTTGTATCTCCAGGTATTTGTGTTTACGCCTCCTTTTCACTATAAAAAACATGTACCCAAGGCGACGATATATAAGCTTAACTAATTTTTTTTTATCGTATCTTTGTATAGGGTTGGTTGGCCTCTCTCTTTCTTATGCACTAGCCTTATCGTGGACCCAAGTGTTCTTTACTAGATGGTACTGTAGCTTAGCCAATTACATCGTTTCAGTAGAACGGATAAAACAATTTATGCACATTCCACCAGAGCCACCAGCGATTGTGGAGGATAACAGACCACCATCATCTTGGCCTTCCAAAGGAAGGATAGAATTTGAAGATCTTAAGGTAATAGCCTACTTTATCAGCCCTTCTATTAAAAGAAATGCATCAAAAACATATGTGACGATTTTGACCCATTGACTTATAAATGGGTTGATACGATTGTGCTTTATCTGAGACGGGTTGGATTAAACATAAGGGACAATAGGGTTGTTCACATGCATTTGGACCAAAACAATGTTTGCCAGTGAACCGAACCCGCAAGGCTTGTCTTAAATGACCCATCCAACCAGTTTTAAACTATAAAACGACTCAAAGGTCATACTTTATCTTTATTGGCTTGTGGCTTTAGTTGAGGTATCGTCCAAACGCACAGCTAGTTCTCAAAGGAATCACTTGCGCATTCAAAGAAGGGACTCGAGTAGGGATCGTTGGAAGGACAGGAAGTGGCAAGACAACACTGATAACAGCCTTGTTTCGTTTGGTAGAACCTGATAGTGGAAGAATTCTTATAGATGGACTAGATACATGCTCTATTGGCCTTAAAGATCTAAGGATGAAGCTAAGTGTCATCCCGCAAGAACCTACACTTTTTAGGGGCAGTATCCGTACAAATTTGGACCCTCTAGGACTACATTCGGATGACGAGATATGGAAGGTAATGTAACCATCAACGTCTATGAATTCATGCATTCTTAATGTAAAAACGTAATCAGCTTTATTTGATTTTCAGGCATTAGAGAAGTGTCAGCTTAAAAGTACCATCCAAAGTCTTCCAAATTTGCTAGATTCATCAGGTGAGTCGACTTTATTGGAATGTCATTCTAACCGATTCGTATACAAGATTTTCAGCCTTACTTTTCATCCATTCTGACAGTGAGTGACGAAGGAGAGAACTGGAGTGCAGGGCAAAGACAACTATTCTGTCTTGGAAGAGTATTACTCAGGAGAAACAAAATCCTAGTACTCGATGAAGCAACCGCATCCATCGATTCAACCACAGACGCCATTCTACAAAAAATCATAAGAGAAGAATTTTCGAGTTGCACTGTCATAACCGTAGCTCACAGAGTTCCAACAGTTATAGACAGTGACAAGGTCATGGTTCTCTCTTTCGGTATGCTCCTACTCCCACATTATCTACTTTCTACCCGATCTCCCATTTGACATCTTTCCGTTTTAGCTATTTCTAGATAGCAAGTTAAAAATATGACATACTGAGAATCAACTCGTTTATTTGAAAGATGGTTTTTAACTTGTAGNCTTGGGGTGGCAACAATACGAGCGTTTAAGATGCAAGACAGGTTCTTCAGAGATTATCTTAAGCTGGTGGATACAGATGCAAGTACTTTCATTTTCTCAAATGCAACCTTAGAATGGTTGATTTTGAGAACAGAAGCATTTACGAACGTGACCCTGATCACAGCTGCTTTTCTACTGGTTTTTGTACCAAACGGCTTTGTATCTCCAGGTATTTGTGTTTACGCCTCCTTTTCACTATAAAAAACATGTACCCAAGGCGACGATATATAAGCTTAACTAATCGTATCTTTGTATAGGGTTGGTTGGCCTCTCTCTTTCTTATGCACTAGCCTTATCGTGGACCCAAGTGTTCTTTACTAGATGGTACTGTAGCTTAGCCAATTACATCGTTTCAGTAGAACGGATAAAACAATTTATGCACATTCCACCAGAGCCACCAGCGATTGTGGAGGACAACAGACCACCATCATCTTGGCCTTCCAAAGGAAGGATAGAATTTGAAGATCTTAAGGTAATAGCCTACTTTATCAGCCCTTCTATTAAAAGAAATGCATCAAAAACATATGTGACGATTTTGACCCATTGACTTATAAATGGGTTGATACGATTGTGCTTTATCTGAGACGGGTTGGATTAAACATAAGGGACAATAGGGTTGTTCACATGCATTTGGACCAAAACAATGTTTGCCAGTGAACCGAACCCGCAAGGCTTGTCTTAAATGACCCATCCAACCAGTTTTAAACTATAAAACGACTCAAAGGTCATACTTTATCTTTATTGGCTTGTGGCTTTAGTTGAGGTATCGTCCAAACGCACAGCTAGTTCTCAAAGGAATCACTTGCGCATTCAAAGAAGGGACTCGAGTAGGGATCGTTGGAAGGACAGGAAGTGGCAAGACAACACTGATAACAGCCTTGTTTCGTTTGGTAGAACCTGATAGTGGAAGAATTCTTATAGATGGACTAGATACATGCTCTATTGGCCTTAAAGATCTAAGGATGAAGCTAAGTGTCATCCCGCAAGAACCTACACTTTTTAGGGGCAGTATCCGTACAAATTTGGACCCTCTAGGACTACATTCGGATGACGAGATATGGAAGGTAATGTAACCATCAACCTCTATGAATTCATGCATTCTTAATGTAAAAACGTAATCAGCTTTATTTGATTTTCAGGCATTAGAGAAGTGTCAGCTTAAAAGTACCATCCAAAGTCTTCCAAATTTGCTAGATTCATCAGGTGAGTCGACTTTATTGGAATGTCATTCTAACCGATTCGTATACAAGATTTTCAGCCTTACTTTTCATCCATTCTGACAGTGAGTGACGAAGGAGAGAACTGGAGTGCAGGGCAAAGACAACTATTCTGTCTTGGAAGAGTATTACTCAGGAGAAACAAAATCCTAGTACTCGATGAAGCAACCGCATCCATCGATTCAACCACAGACGCCATTCTACAAAAAATCATACGAGAAGAATTTTCGAGTTGCACTGTCATAACCGTAGCTCACAGAGTTCCAACAGTTATAGACAGTGACAAGGTCATGGTTCTCTCTTTCGGTATGCTCCTACTCCCACATTATCTACTTTCTACCCGATCTCCCATTTGACATCTTTCCGTTTTAGCTATTTCTAGATAGCAAGTTAAAAATATGACATACTGAGAATCAACTCGTTTATTTGAAAGATGGTTTTTAACTTGTAGGAAAAATGGTGGAGTATGACGAGCCTTCAAAGCTCATGGAGACAGATTCTTTCTTTTCTAAGCTTGTAGCCGAATATTGGTCTAGTTGTAGAAGAAACTCAGCTCAAAGATTTGACGATTTACAACAATGTCCAAACGATATTACAATACAATGAGGGAGCCCTCCTGTGTAAAGGGATTAACGTTATAGGAACTTTGAGGACAGGATCAATATATTTATTTTCGGTATAAGCTCAAATAATTTTCATACATGTATATGAACTTGGGCTTGTTAGCCCGTATGTTGTTCTATGTAACTTTGTTGTATTGGGCTTAAACCCATCTCTAGAATATTCTGTCATATGATCATATCTTATATATTTGTACAATGTATTGTATCCATCAATCAATCCAGTAAATTATCCCTAATAACATGGTATCACGAGCATAACATTCTCACCTATTTAGGACTGTAAACAAACTGAATGTTCAGTGAATATTTCATTAACCGTTCGGTAAAAAGTTCGTTTATGTTCGTTCGTTTATTAAATGAACGAACATGAACAATATTTTACGTTCGTTTAGTTAAATGAACGAACATGAACAAAAGTCTCGTCCGTTCATTTATGTTCGTGAACGTCCGATTATGCGTTCGTTAACGTTCGTTTATGTTTATTTATCTATTTATGTTCATATATCATATCTTTTAATTTTATAATTTTAAAAATAACACTTATAAAATAATATATTGTGAAGAATTCAAGAAAGTTTATGTTTGTTATTCTATTTTCATTTATGTTTGATCGTTTATGTTCGTTTAGTGTCTTAATGAATAAACATAAACGAACATGAACAACTCATTTTCTTAATAAATGAATATGAACAAGAAAATTTGTCCGTTTAAGCGTCCGTGTCCGTTTATTTGTCCGGTTAAAATTAAATAAACGAACATGAACAAGGCTCCGTTCGTGTTCGTCCGGTTCGTTTACAGCCCTACCCCTATCCTAACCCTAAAACAAAAATCCACTCAGTCGCCCTTTTTTTCAACTTCCTTTGTGTTGGTGATTTGTGCACAAGGTCACAAATCCACACTTATTTGGTGTATATTGATCGTGCTAAGGTCACGACCTGTTGGTACTTTTCTTTAGTTTTTTGTCCCTGCTAAATCTGTGAACACGTACACCCTATAAATCTCATATAAAACCCTAAACAATATTCATCATGACCGGTTCACAAAACACCCCTATCGTACCACTTTCTGAAAAGCTTTCTGCTATAACGCACCATCATCTCCTAACCCGTGTCCCCGTCAAACTTGACATTGATAATTGGAATTATAGGTCATGGGAATTTTTCTTTGAACAACTATGTTATATGTATGAGGTGCATAAATACATTGAAACCAACATTACACCAAGCACCTCCAATCCTCTCACACCAGAAGAAATAAAGGTGGACAAGATTGTCCTCTCTTGGATTTTCACAACCCTCCCGGACACGCTCTAAGCAAAGTTGGTGGTTGCTCGACCTTAAACCACTAAACAAGCATGGGACCTCATCACCAACATTGTCAAAGACAATAAGAGGTCACACACTAATGCCCTAAAAGTGGAGCTGAGATCACTCAAGCTTGGTGATCAAACCATGGAGCATTCTTTGGAAAGATCGAGTCGATTGCGACGATTCTAGCAAGCCTTGACGCTACGATCAATGATGAAGACCTTGTCCACTATGCCCTCGAGGGTTTGTTCGGATAAGTATGATCAAGTTTCTGGAATTATTCATCACAAGGATCCTTTTCTGGTTTTCAAGACACTCATTCCATGCTAATTACCGAGGAGATGAGGTTGAAGTCCAAATCCCTTTCACGTCCCGTGGATTCTACATCGTCTTCTCCCTTGGTTCTTATGACCAGCAAAGGTATTTCCCACACCCCTCTAACCCACAAGTCAAATCATGGATGCCATGTTACAATTATGCCAAAGGCACTTGTCGTTATGGAGTAAATTGCAAGTTTATTCATGATGCCAACGTAAAACCCCCTTTACATTCTGTCGACAATGGAACAAAACCCCTCACTGAGGACAATTTAATTCAAATTTTGGGCAAGTTGGGATTGACTAATAAAACTAGTGTTGGAACTCCTGGACCTAATACAAACTTGTTACCACCAACCGTTGGGCCTTCAGCATACTATACATCTACTGGCCCACACTTGAGTCCACCTGTATACACAACCCAACATATTCGCCCCGTACACTAAACTAGACCGCCACCCGGGTTCGATTACAACCCGTCCCTACCCAGTGCACCTTTACATCACTTACCTACCCAATTTATATCTCCGATGCAGTCTATTCCAGCCCAACAGATTTAGAAAGGCCCATCAGCACCTCCTTATACCAGCCCTGTTAGTCACCCTACTGGACATACAGGCCCAACGCAACAACCTCAAACCAGTCTAGCTCCTACACCTACAGGTTATACAGGCACTCAGGGACAGGAAACACTTTTGCCTAATGCATTCACTATCGGTACGCTACATGATCAACCACTGGCGCATGGAATATGGACACAGGTGCGAGCTCATACCTTAATGCTTCCGTTAATTGTCTTAGTAATGTTTTTAATACGTATATGTATCCATCTGTCTCAGCTGGTGATGGGCATTCTATTCCTGTCACCAATACGGGTCATAGTATTTTGCCAACTCCATTTCGTTCTCTTCACCTTAATAATGTTCTTATTACCCCTCATATTGTCAAAAATCTAATATTTGCTCGTCAGTTTGTTTGTGATAATAATTGCACTGTTGAATTTGATCCTTTTGGTTTTTCTATAAAGGATTTCATGACGCGACGGGTGCTTCTCCGATGTGACAGCACAGGTGACCTTTACCCTGTCACGACCCTGGCTCCCATCCCTCAAGCTCTTTTTGTTAGTCAACATACGTGGCATCAGCGCCTTGTACATCCAAGAAGCAAAGTGTTACGTCGTCTCGTTTCAAATAATTCCATTTCGTGTAATAAGGAAAAGCCTCCCGTGCTTTGTCATGCTTGCTAGCTTGGCAAACACATTAGACTTCCATTTGTTAGTTCCAATACTATCATTAATGCTTGTTTTGACATTATTCACTCAGATGTATGGACTTCACCAATTCCGAGTCTTTCGGGTTTCAAATATTAGGTATTTTTTTGATCATTACTCACATTTTGTTTGGGTTTATCCGTTAATTAACAAATCTGATGTTTTGTCTAAATTTGTATTGTTTCACAACTATGTACACACTTAGTTTAAGTGTGAAATCAGGTCTTTTCAGTGTGATCATGGTGGTAAATTTGACAACCGCAACCTACACAAACTTTTTGCAGACAATGGCATTCAGTTCCACTTTTCATGCCCGCAAACATCCCCACAAAATCGCAAGTCTGAACGCATGGTCCGTACCATAAATAACCTTATTCAGACCTTGCTTTTCCAAGCCAATTAAACTCGCACATTTCGTACAACATGATACCAATTGTTAAAAGTTAAACAACAACATCAACCTCAATGATAAGGCGAAAAGTGTACGGCTTTTGGGGGGTCATTTAAGCCCGAATTTTTGATTATTTGATCAATTATTTCCCTAAATCATTCCTTTTGTCATTTTAGGTACTTTTGAGAAGAAATTTAGAAAAGAAAGCATTTTGGACGTTTTTGGCTAGATTAAGTGAAGAAAAAGACAAAGTCTCAAAATCCTTGCTGGGAACAGTACCTGACGGCGTCACAGCCATGCAAGTGACGGCGTCAAGCTTGGCAAAAGAGGTGGATATGGAAAATACACGTGACGGCCCAGAACAATTTCAAGGAAATTTGGCCTGACAGCGTCACCAAGGCCGTCAGGGTCAAAATACATGTGACGGCCCAGAGTAAAATTACACATGACGGCGTCAGAAGTGGATCTAGGCAATACGAATTTTATCTCGGCGGCGAGTTGACGGCGTCACAAGCTATAACATGACGCCGTCAAGGCGTAAAATATATATATATTTTTCTGATTTTCATTCATTAAGTGTGAAACTTTTGGAGAGCTTCTTTGTGAAAACCCTAGACGAATTTTCTGTAATAATAAGGTTTTCAACCCTTGTTCCATCCATGTTCAATTGAAGATAAGTTTTCCAATAATCATTCAATATGTCTATGTGTTGTTTGATTCCATCTTATGCTTGTCTTCTTTTTAACATGCTAGGCTAGGTTTTTCTTGTGTTTGCTTAGATGTAAGGAAACCTAGATGTTGATTATTGGTTGATGGTTTGTTTATAATTGTTGTGGATGATTGTATACGATGCTAGGCTTAAGAAAACTGGCAGACTTCCAATTGGTAACTTGCTTGAACGTCTTAAGAAACATGATCGGAGGTGTACTACGATTTTTGGTTGTATTTAATGCATAAGCGAATTCTAGTAATCCCATGTTAGGAGATTTTAGTCGGCTCGACATAGGAGTGAAGTAGGAGCTTATAGAGTTAGAGAATTTCGTACACGGCCCTACGACTGGTATTAAGGAATATAACCCATCATCCATGCAATTGTAACAAGCTAATCAACCGGTAAAAGATATCTAGGGTGTAATGAAATCTAAGTAAACACATTTTCTCTTATTATTGTTTACACCACAAATTAGTTTTAGTTTATTTTATTTTATTTTGATTGCATCTTTAGTTAATTGGGTTAGTTGACTAGCAACTAATTCCGCCCACTCCTTCAAAACCTGATATTTAACTTGCTTTTATAAAAATATAAAAATACAAAAAGAATCATCCCTCACCCTTAGACCTAGTTTAGTAGACTTTTTAATTCTAGCGAACACTATTCCTGAGTTGAACGATCAATCCTCCGGTACTTGTCACTATACTATACTACAACGAACAGGTACACTGCCTGGTGGGGATTGCAAGCTTCTCAAGATCCCTTGAGAGGTAAAACCTTTTGCGAGGGTGCAATTCCACGCATCAAGTTTTTGGCGCCGCAGCCCGGGGAAATAGTTATTGTCTAGGTTAGAATTTCTTTTTATTAGGTATACTTGCTAGATTCCTTTCTAGTAAGATTTTTATTTTATTTTTATAGGTTTCTTTAGTCTATCTTTTCTTTGTGTGTTTGTTCCTATAATTCTCATTATTATTCCGTTGGCCACTATGGAAAACGCGAATCCGCCCCTTTCACCTATCGAGGTTGCTTTGTTGCATAAACAGATTGAGGTGAGATTAGGGAACTGATACGTAGGAATCGCACCAGGCTTTACCTCTCAAGGGATCTCGAGAAGCTTACAACCCCCACCAGGCAGTGTACCTGATCGTTGTAGTATAGTATAGTGACAAGTACTGGGGGATTGATCGTTCAACTCAGGAATAGTGTCGCTAGGATTAGAAAGCCTAAAAACTAGGTCTAGAGGTGAGGGATGATTCTTTTTGAATATTTATATTTTATTAAAGCAATTAAAATCTCGGTTTTGGAAGAGTGGGCGGAATTAGTTGCTAGTCAACTAACCCAATATAACTAAGATGCAATCAAAATAAAATAACAAAAATGAAAATGAATCTAATTAAACTAATGTGGTGTAAACAATGATAGGGAAAGTTGTGTTTACTTAGGTTTCATTACTCCCTAGATATCTTTTACAGGTTGATAATTTGTTACAATTGCATGGATGACGGGTCGTATTCCTTAATACTAGTCGTAGGGCCATGTACAATATTCCCAAACTCTATAGGATCCTACTTCACTCCTATGTCGAGCCGTTAGAAGCTCCTAACATGGGATCATTAGAATTCTCCTACTCATTAAATACAAACAAAAATCATAGCACACCTCTGATCATGTTTCTTAAGACGTTCAAGCATGTTACCAATGGAAGTCTGCCAGTTTTCTTAAGCCTAACATCGAATACAATCATCCGTAACAACTATAAACAAACAATCAACCCATAATTAACATCTAGGTTTCACTACATCTAAGCAAACACAAAAGAGATCTAGCCAAGCATGTTAAATTGAAGACAAGTGTAAGATATATTCAAACAACACATAGACATATTGATTGAATTGAAAGAGTACTTATCTTAATTGAACATGAAAGGTTTCAAAGGGTAAAAACCCTTGAAAAAGCTGTGAAAATCGGACTAGGGTTTCTCTCCAAAGTTACACCCTAAAAGTTACACACTAATGAATGAAAATTGCAAAACTATATATAGATTTACAGGGTGACGGCGTCAAGAAGAAAATTGTGACGCCGTCAACTCGCCGCCCATAATGAAATCGGATTGCCTAGATCCACTTTTGACGCCGTCATGTGTAAAATAGTTCTGGGCCGTCACTAATATTTGGACCATGACGGCCTTGGGTGACGCCGTCATGTCCTTAGTACAAAACTTTCTGGATCGTCATGTGCACCATCCACTTCCACCTCTTGTATTACTCTTGACGCCGTCATTAAGAATCTTGTGACGCCGTCAGGTACTGTTCCCAGCAAAGAAAATTAAGACTTTGCCGTTTTCTTCACTTTTATGCTCCAAAAACGTCCAAAATGCTTCCTTTTCCAGATTTCACTCCAAAAGTACCTAAAATGACAAAAGGAACGATTTAGGGCAATATTTGATCAAATAAATTCGAATCCGGGCTTAAATGACCCCCTAAAAACGGTTCATTTTTCGTCTCATCAAATACCCTTACACTTGAGATTTGCTTGTCCTCAAGCAAATGCGCTTTTATTCTAATCAAAATACAAGTTAGGGGTCATTTAACACTAATATAAAAGTAATTACAACAAATAATCGTTCCACTAAAGACCAAAGACAAACACGGAGGTCATACACTAGCACCTCACAAATAGTGTTTAGATACTCACATCTCTCAGGTGTAATAAAGTATATATCACAATATGGAAATGGAAAACATCTCTCACTACCTGTCATAGCAAAATAGATTACCATAGGCTTGGGAAAGGATCAAACCTCCACCACTTGGCGTAAGCACCTAGGATAAACTATCAAAGAGGTCTTTTAAAGGGTTATAACGTTAGGTGTAGGGATATGGAATACACGGTTTTGTTGGATAAAGGCAATATTTACTGGTGGCAAGTTAATCATCTTGGTTAATTACATGTACAATATGGCGTTGCTAAGCCAAGACTAGACTCGACTTAAGCTAATAAATGAAAAATAACAAAAACATAAAATAAACATAGAATGAAACGGGATGGTAGTCCGTATGTTTTTTCTCTTTTCTTTTTCTATTTTTTTTTCTTTTTCTTAATTTTTTCATTTTTTTTTTTTTTTTTTTTTTTTTTTTTTTTTTTTTTTTTTTTTTTTTTTTTTTTTTTTTTTTTTTTTTTTTTTTGTGCATACACTCTTACCCTACCATCCAAAATAATACATCATAGGGAATGTACATTCCCCTTACACTTGAATTTTTACATACTTTACAATAAACTAATCTAATGACTCGAATCAAGATAATCAAAACACTTGGAGTACTTTTAAGATTAACGCATATATGGGGGTAATATATGATGTTCTTCCCCATTATTCCATAACATAAGTACTTTACCCATGAGTCCCAATTGTCCCAAAATAATATGTACAAGATATGACTCGACTTAGCAACCATGTAATCAATTAGACAATTAACTAAAGGTTTAAACATGTAACAATAATGCACTAAAAATGAGTGCATACAAGGATGGCTAAGGCGATTTGGTTGTACATTTAAGTGGGTTGTAACAAATTCTTCCTTTAAGTAAGATGCTTAAAGTTAGAAACGAAAAGATAGGCTCGGAGGGGTGTACTAGGGGTTTCGTGTACTAAAAATGAGTACAACGCTAAGGTGTGGGAAAAATTAATTGACTTTACTAGTCAAGTAACATGACTTAAATGGTCAAGTAATTATGATATGGGTTTAACACAAGGGTGATCCTAATGCCTCTTATCATGTAGTAAATCCTATTACACGAATGTAGTCTCACCAGCGGTCTCGGGATGCATCACTAACGCAAGTTCTAGAATCTAAATGCTACCGGTACACTCATAAGCACTAATAGTGAATGCTTTTCCTATCAAATCTAAAGGCGAACCTCTCATATTTGGGTGGAAAATTTTTCTGAATGATACGGTTTTGTGCTAGTCATACAACTCCTATCCATGAGACGCTTGCTAAGGCTAAAGTTTCACTCCTAAATGTTGTAAAAAAATTTAAATTTGGTGCTAAAATTACACTAACAAGTATTTCTCTTAGTTTTATTACACACCTACCATCAAACAAACAAACTCAAGTGCAATAGTATCCTATAAGGTATCATCATTTACCCTCCCCTTACACTTAGGATGAACATTGTCCCCAATGTTCAATTAAAGAATGTAAAAGTGAAATAGGTAAAAGAATGAAAACAAATACTCCCCTGATTCGTTCGGTGTGGATAGTGTGGTAACAAGGTTAGATCTTCCTCCAAGAAAATGAACATTCAAAGCTTCCCTTCCAGAAAAATAAATCATCTTCTTGTCATACATAACCTGAACCTGAGAAAACAAACAAAGCAACCTCACGTAAAATCGGTGGCAATCTATATATACTAACAAATCCTAGAAAACAATGTAAGATATAATGCTTGTAGAATGAATGTTTGCAGATTTTCTGGAGTTTATAAAACTAAAGAATTAACAAAAACTTTAAGACTCCGTTAGAAACACAAAACTCGCAAAATTTCCAGAATTTTACACATGACGCCGTCAGGCGTTAATTCCTGACGCCGTCAGAAGTGACCTGCAGAAATCTTTTACGTTAAGTTTCCGGAAAATTTCTGGAAAAACTTATGTCCTACTTCCTGGAAAATCCTGCAAAACATCATTATGACTCGATACAAGCATTTGACTCTAACAAATACTAATACACATGTCCATTTAATATTGTGAAGAATCATGATCAATTTCATTCTTAAAAACAAATTTGGGGTTTCCCCTTACACTTATCTTTTGCAAAATGCCTTTATATGAAGTTAAGACGAAGTTAAACGACAAAATAAAGCATTTTCATAATTTTAGTTTGAAACATGATCTACCAACAATAAAAACAAAGCATGCATACGGAAACAAATAACAATCAAACAAATAAAAATCACACAAAACATGGGTTGCCTCCCAAGAAGCGCTTTTCTTTATTTTACGAGTCTTGTAGCTAGACTCAAGGTCATGGGCAATTACGTGACCTCATCGTTGGTCTCATTATCTAGGTCATCTCCAATCTTAGTTTTGTATTACGGACCTAGTAGCAAACATTCCTTGTAGAAACCAAGTATTCTATTCATGACATACTCTACTCCTCTACGTCTATCCTCATCATTCCTATAGTAAACTGCTTGCTTGTGTTCCTTTTCTATGTTTGATAGAAGGCGGTATTGTTCAATCTTATAGGGCATTTGGTAAGCAATCTCATCGTTCCCTTCCTTGAATCTAACTATCCCTAAGGTCGGGTCATAACTCATCTTAGAGGCCTCAACAAACGGTTTTCCAAACACTACTTGACTTAGGCAATCATCTATTACCGGACGAGTATCCTCTACTATCACAAAATCGATAACATAAGTGAAGTTCCCTACAAATACATGCAATCCTCTCACTCTTCCTATACAGTTGCTTATCGAACTCTTGTTGGGCATCATCCTATAACCAAGTTGCTTCTTCATTACCCAATTATAATAGGTCCTAGTCATGATGTTTATAGGAGACCTAGGATCGATATAAGCTTTCCATACATGCATATGCCCAATGTTGCATGGTATGTTGATGTTAGAGGGATCACCTACTTTAATAAGGGGTGAGCCAAGGATATATGGTGTCTCGGGATCATCGAATAAATCTTTGTGATATTCCCGTTCTTCCTTGGTGGGCAACTTATCAAAGTACTCATCTATGTTTTCTTCTTCCTCTAACTTTTCTCCCTTATTAGCCTCAACTTCCTTAATCTCATCCCTAGTCTCGGTTTCTATTCCAACTTCATCCTTGTCACTTTCTTCTATATTCTTATCTATTGGCTTAATGGTGACAACATTGACAAAGTGGACGTGTTTGGATGATGAAGGGTCCTTAATTTGGATTCCGCTATTGGTATCCCTGGTGTCCTTCCTAGGTGTAGTAAGCACTTGGTTGTTGAGGGCTTTCAACAAGTTGTCAATCTTATTGGTCATCTCTGTTTGTTGTTGATTGAATTCGGTTTCAAACTTAGCCATGCGAGCTTCTTGAGATGCCATAAACTTGGACATCAACCCTTCAAGATTGTTGGTACTACCATAGTTGTTGGAAGGATTGTTGTTGAAAGTATGGTTAGCGGGTGGACCGTTTGGTTGGTAACGGTTAGGTGGATTGGAAGAATTGTTTTAGTTTTGTTTCCACCTAAGGTTCGGGTGATTTTTCTAAGAAGGGTTTTAGGAATCACCGTAAGGGTTTGGCTCGGGTTTGAAACTGTACCACTTGTCTCCCGCTTCGTCGGTACGTGAGGATGCGTAGTCCGTAAAAGCTTGTCCGGGGAGTTCCACGCAATCACGAGTGTCATGGGGACCACTACATAATTCGCATGAAGAAGTGATTTTGTTCACTTGGCTTGAAGGCTTAGGAGCTTCGTAAGATTTCATGAGAAACTTGACTTGGTCCTCAAGTTCCATGATCCTACGGTCGGGAGTGCTAGAATTGTTCGAAGGCAAAGATATTGCCTTGACCGTTTTGTTCAAATCACGGGGATCATTCCAACTTTCGTTGTCATAGAGAGCAAGATCTTCTATGAGTTCCCATGATTCTTCCGCACTTAGATCACGTAGCTTGCCACCGGCCGATTGGTCAATGGTTCGCCTTGTGGAGAGATCGATATGGTCATAGAAGATTTGGACTTGGAGCCAAAGATCTATGCCATGATGAGGGACTTTTTGGAGTAAGTCCTTGAAACGAGTCCATGCTTCATATAGAGTTTCACCTTGACGTTGTTGGAACATCAAGATATCATTTCTAAGCTTGGTAGTTCTCCCCGGTGGGAAAAATTGAGCAAGGAAACGGGTGGTGAAGATCATGCCCATGGAGGTGATGGATCCTGCGGGTAAACTCAAAGCCATTGACTAGCTTGATTCACGTGGAGAGAATGAATAGGCGTAACGGGTCGACCTCTAGTTGTAACTCAAGGTCGATAATCTACGATTTAGGAAATCCTTGAAGTGTTGATTAGGATCTTCGAACGAAGTCCATGGAATGCACATCCGCTTTGCACCAACCGGATGGTGTCGGATCGCAAGGGGGACACATTGGCTCCTTGAGTGAGCTCAATAGTGTTTCGATAGCCTTGGTGGCTAGGACGGGAATACTCTCCTAAGGTTCGGGGCCTAAGAGGTTGGTTTGCCAGTGGTGGGTTTTGTAGGTGGTTTTGTTGTGGTGGGATGATGGGTTCAAAGATGTTACCACCTTCCATGATGTCGGATGGTAAAGGTTACGAACAAAGACACGAAGAAATAAGATAGACTAAAGAAAACCTAGAAATAAAAATAAAATCTCACTAGAAAAGAATCTAGCAAGTAGACCTAATTAAAAGAAATCCTAACCTAGACAATAAGTATTCCCCGGGCTTCGGCGCCAAAAACTTGATACGTAGGAATCGCACCAGGCTTTACCTCTCAAGGGATCTCGAGAAGCTTACAACCCCCACCAGGCAGTGTACCTGATCGTTGTAGTATAGTATAGTGACAAGTACCGGGGGATTGATCGTTCAACTCAGGAATAGTGTCGCTAGGATTAGAAAGCCTAAAAACTAGGTCTAGAGGTGAGGGATGATTCTTTTTGTATTTTTATATTTTATTAAAGCAATTAAAATCTCGGTTTTGGAAGAGTGGGCGGAATTAGTTGCTAGTCAACTAACCCAATATAACTAAGATGCAATCAAAATAAAATAACAAAAATGAAAATGAATCTAATTAAACTAATGTGGTGTAAACAATGATAGGGAAAGTTGTGTTACTTAGGTTTCATTACTCCCTAGATATCTTTTACATGTTGATAATTTGTTACAATTGCATGGATGACGGGTCGTATTCCTTAATACTAGTCGTAGGGCCGTGTACAATATTCCCTAACTCTATAGGATCCTACTTCACTCCTATGTCAAGCCGTTAGAAGCTCCTAACATGGGATCATTAGAATTCTCCTACACATTAAATACAACCAAAAATCATAGTACACCTCTGATCATGTTTCTTAAGACGTTCAAGCATGTTACCAATGGAAGTCTTCCAGTTTTCTTAAGCCTAACATCGAATACAATCATCCGTAACAACTATAAACAAACAATCAACCCATAATTAACATCTAGGTTTCACTACATCTAAGAAAACACAAAAGAGATCTAGCCAAGCATGTTAAATTGAAGACAAGTGTAAGATATATTCAAACAACACATAGGCATATTGATTGAATTGAAAGAGTACTTATCTTAATTGAACATGAAAGGTTTCAAAGGGTAAAAACCCTTGAAAAAGCTGTGAAAATCGAACTAGGGTTTCTCTCCAAAGTTACACCCTAAAAGTTACACACTAATGAATGAAAATTGCAAAACTATATATAGATTTTATAGGGTGACGGCTGATGCGTGCGGGACTGCAACACGCACTACGTTTTACCTCTCGAGGGATCTCGAGAAGCTTGCAATCCCCACCAGGCAGTGTACCTGACCGATGTAGTATAGTGTAGTGGCAAGTACCGGGGGATTGATCGTTCTCTCGCAGGGAATAGTGTTTGTTAGGCTAAAGGCTACTCTAATCTAGGTCTAAGGGTGGAGGAATACTCTTTTTGTATTTTTATGTTTTATGAAAGCAGTAAAATCTCTGGTTTTGGAGGATAGGGCGGAATTAGTTGCTAGTCAACTAACCCAAGTTATCTACTTCTAAGCTACTTATATTTTTGTATTTTTTTGTTTTAGAGAAAATCAGTGGTGGAGAATAGTGTTTACTTAGATTTCATTACTCCCTAACTATCTTTTACCATGTAATTAGTATGTTGAGTTTGCGTGGATGACGGGTGTATTCCTAACAAGTCGTAGGGAGTGCGTTCAATTCCCTAACTCTATAAGTTCCTACCTCACTCTATGACGATACGTCAAGCATCCTATCATGAGCTCACCGATAGCAACCTATGCATGAAATACTACCTTAAAATCGATAACGCACATACGATTCACGTTTCTAAAGACGTTCAAGCTTGTTACCGTATAGGAGATTAGCCAGTTTTCTCTAGTCTAACGTAGATGAAACATTCACCCAACACAATCACAACATACACATCACATGATAATCAATAGTTAGGTTTCATTAGATCTAAGCAAACACAAGGTAAATTAGCCTAGCATGTTGAAAGAAAGACAAGCACAAGCATAAATCACACAACACATAGACATATCGTATGAATAAAGACTTATCTTGGATTAAACATGCAAGTTAGAGGGGTTAGGATACCCGCTAAGGTCTGTAAAACACGAACTAGGGTTTAACCCTAAAGTTCTCCACTCCAAAATTCGACTAAAGTTCCACACAAATAAAGAAAAAACGTTCTATATATATAGAAAATGCGGGCTGATGGCGTCAGCCCAATAGGTGACGTCGTCAGCTCGGCGATTAGGGTTTCCTGACGGCCTTCCTTGACGTGGTCATAATTGCTGGTTCCAGATCTGACGGCCTTAGTTGACGGCGTCACTATTTTGCACTACAAACTCTCTGGCCTGTCACGAGTATTTTTCCAATCCTTGACTTCACTTACTCCTGACGGCGTCACCTTGTAGAGTGTGACGGCGTCACCTTCTGTGATCTTTAAGGTCTTTTGAGTTTTTGTTGTTTTCCGCACTTTTTCACTCCGAAAATGCCCGAAAATGCTTCTTTTGTGATTTTCCCTTCAAAAGTACCTAAAATGAGAAAAGAAACGACTTTGGGTGAAATCCAAACCAAAAACATACGAATTAGGACTCAATCCGACCCCTAAAAACGTAACATTTTTCGTCTCATCAAATACCCTTACACTTGAGATTTGCTTGTCCTCAAGCAAATGCGCTTTNGAACCATAGACCCTACTTTCCTAGCTGGAACTAACATTCGTGAGGATCTTTCTTTCATCAACTTTGATTGCCTCTTAGAAATAGATGAACCATTTTGCCCTCGTTTCATTCTAGAATTCTATGCTTCCATGACCCTTAGTACGGATGATGATGGTCACATGTCCTTAAACTTTTCAATCAATCAAAATGATTATGAAGTTCCTTTGCACCAATTTGCTCAAGCTCTATGTATTCTAAATATGGGTACGTGTCTTTACACCGACAAGTGGCCACTATCAATTCTTGATAACATCAATGACCGTATCCATCCATATGACACCCCTCTAGTTAGCAAGGAAGTCATTCGTGACCACCTTTTTGTTAGGACCTCTCATACTAGGAGAACCCGAACTGGAGAGGAAGTTGCAAAAGATCCTTTTGGAATGGAGCTTAATGAGTTAAGACCACAATCTTGAAATGGGAAGAGATCATTAGGGCCAATGTGATAAGCACCTTAGGAAATAGGGACCATATCAACACTTGCCTTTGTTACATGCTCTATAGTGTGTCCACCCGCCAAACCTTCAACTTGGCTTACTACATTGCCAAAAGAATGGCAAACATCTCAGTCCAAGGTACCACCGCTCTTCCATATGGAATGCTTCTCACTCGCCTCTTTAGGTTTTGTGAACCCATCCGTCCAAGTCCTAGAGATCTTCGTCTAGACTACTCTCTTATTCCACACACATTTGTACTATTGAGTGATGAGAGAGTTTACAAAGCCAAAGGAAGACGTTCTCACCCTCCTTCCTCATCTTCATCATCATCCATGAGTGAAGAATACGGCTTACCAAATTCTAGGCTTCCACCACTCGAGTACCTCTCGCAACTTCCATTAATTCCAAATGAGTCGGAGGAATACAAGCAATCAAAAGGGATTTGGAAGTGCTTTGGACGCTACCTCACAAAGATCGACAAGAAGTTGAGCAAGAAATGAGTAGTTTAGAGGGTCTTTGGCACAAGGGTGCATTTGAACAATTTGGCCGTTGAAACAATGTTATTTTATGTTTTTATGAACTTGTAGGATAATATTATGTCTGTGGATCATGTGTGAACTAACAAAATTTGCAGGGGATAACTTGTTAGTACTATGATATTTTCCATTTTTCGCCTAAAAAGTGAAAGTTAGGATCGCTCTTGTGATCTCTATCGGTAAGCATGTTACTACTTGCATTTTTAGTATCTTCTATTCAAATATGCAAAGTTACTTTAATTTTGAGAAAAATTTTGAAAATCGGAAATCGTCTACTATTCCAAAAAAATGTTCTGTAAAGATTCTGATGGTCCGTGGAAACGGCAGAACCAATAAATTGGTTCCGGCCGTGTTGTCAATTGGCTCCGCCAATCTGGACCAACGGAAAAGGCGGAACCAAAAATTTGGTTTCGGCCTTGTTGTCGATTGGTTCCGCGGATCTTGCAGCTCAGGTTTAATCTTTGAATTTTTTGAATTTTTCTAGTAATCCTTAGGTTCCAAACTTGCTTCCTACATGATTGTTAGTATTTATCACTAATTCTAGAGCCCTCTTAGCACACTTTCAACAATAGGAACACCATTCCCGCCAAAATTTCAAATTCGACTAAACTAACCGAAGGAACCTTTCTGTTACAAGGAAGGAACCTTTCCTTTGGTTCCTCCAAATCCGTGGAACTTCTGACCACATAGATATTCCATGATCACATAGCATTTAGTGCAAATCTTGGTCTTTCACTCAATCCAACTCCATTGGATTGACTTCTAATGATGTGACTAGTTCTTGGAACTCTTCCAAATGATTAGGAACCTAAAAATTTGTATGGAACAAAATCAAATCCAAACACTCCTTTCAAAATCATGTTCTTCCTATAAATTGACCAACATTTCACACTTTCAATTCACACCATCACCTTCACTTCTCTTAATCTTATACTTCTAGCTAACCAAAGTCTTGCAATGACAAAATCCAACACCGCATCCGAATCCTCTAGACCCATTAGGAAAACCACAAGGATAAGTGTAAAACCATGTTGCTTCAACAAAACCATCCAAGTAAGCTCATCATCATCAAGTGACTCATCACTCAACATTTCCTCACCCATCCAAGATACAAACTTCCTCAACCTTGCAACTCCAACACCTTCTCCAAAACCTTGCAATGCCAATGCAATCACTACTCCTCCACCAACTAAAACACCAAGTGATCCAACACCACCTTCGGCACCAACTCAACCATCAAAAACTCCATNACCTTCGGCACCAACTCAACCATCAAAAAGTCCATCACCTCTATCACCGAAATTAACACCAATGGAACTTTTTCAAACACTACCAACATCACCACATCCTTACTTGGAAACTTTAGAAGACCTACCACCTAGATCATCAAACCCACCACCATTGCCACTTTTTGACACCATTGCTCAAATGGAGACTCAACAACAACCAAGGTTTCAACCAAATGAGCCATTAGATCATGCACCTCATCAACCATCACTGGTAGAGCGTTTGGCTTACCGATATGCTAGACCATCAATCTTTCCACAAGATCAAGTTCATACACAACCACAACCATTGTTGTTCTACACCATTTACAAAGACATTCATGGTCCTCTTTGTGGAGAACCAAGCCTCAACCATCATGATCAACAACAAGAACCACCTCAAGAGCATTCTCAACACTTTGATTCCCTATTTCCTTCCTATGAGGAAATAGAAGCATCCATATGGGCCAACTCTCCAAACACCCATGAGGAACTCAATACTCGCTTGAACCACCTTTATGCTTTCAAGCATATGGTTGACTCTCATCTCAACCATGTCATGGATTTCCAAACGGCACTATACTCATCTATTGTAGGAAATCAAAACACCTCTCAACCATCCACATTTGCTCCATCAACCACCAATGAT
>LBNU01019982.1:152179-189012 GCA_014162995.1 Artemisia annua
ATGAGGCGAAAAGTGTTACGCTTTTAGGGGGTCATTTAATCCCTAAATCGTTATTTTATGATCAAATATTGCCTTAAATCGTTCCTTTTGTCATTTTAGGTACTTTCAGGAGGAATTCTCAAAAACATTGCATTTTGGACGTTTTTGGAGCATAAAAGTGAAGAAAACGACAAAATCACAAATCAAGCTGGAATTCCTACCTGACGGCGTCAGGCTTTGGATGCTGACGCCGTCACCTTAAGATGAAGAGTTGGATTCGGACCCTACTAGACGACCAAGGAAGGAATTATCACATTTACACCTGACGGCATCAGGTGTTAAGAAAAGTAGGCCGTCAGGTGTAAAGCTAAAGAGAGACAGCCCAGAAGGTTTATAGAGTGACGGCGTCAGAAGTAGACCTAGGTGATCCGAAAACCCTAGACACGGCAAGTTGACGGCGTCAGGATCTATAACCTGACACCGTCAAAGTGTAAAATCTATATATACTTTTCCAATTTTCATTCATTAAGTGTGTAACTTTTGGGAGAACTTTAGGGATAAACCCTAGGTCATGTTTTACAGTATTTTCAAGGGTTTTCCACCCTTGATTCACTCATGCTTAATTAAAGATAAGCCTCCTTTCAAATCAATCAATATGTCTATGTGTTGCTTGATTATATCTTATGCTTGTCTTTTAATTAACATGTTAGGCTAGGTTTCTCTTTTGGTTGCTTAGATCTAATGAAACCTAGCTATTGATTACTTGTTGTTGGTTTGTTATTGATTGTTGTGGGTGGGTGATGTCGATGTTAGGCTTAAGAAAACTGGTTAACCTCCTATATGATAACTTGCTTGAACGTCTTAAGAAACATGAATCGGATGTGTACTACGATTATATGGTTGTATTTAATGCATAAGTGAATTCTAGTGATCTCATGTTAGGAGCTAGTTGTCGGCTCGACATAGAGTGAAGTAGGAGCTTATAGAGTTAGGGAAGATCGTACATGGCCCTACGAATGGTTTAAAGGAATACAACCCGTCATCCACACAATTGTAACAAACCAATTATCCGGTAAAAGATAGCTAGGGAGTAGTGAAATCTAAGTAAACACACTTTTCTCCATATAAGTTTCACAACCATTTAAGTTTCCTTGTTATTTATTTTATTTGCAATTGTAGTTAATTGGGTTAGTTGACTAGCAACTAATTCCGTCCACTCTTCCAAATACCCGAGATTTTTACTTGCTTTCCATAAAACATAAAAATACAAAAAGAATCATCCCTCACCCTTAGACCTAATTAGAGTAGTTTTCAATCCTAATGACACTATTCCCCGAGAGAACGATCAATCCCCCGGTACTTGCCACTTCACTATACTACATCGGTCAGGTACACTGCCTGGTGGGGATTGCAAGCTTCTCAAGATCCCTTGAGAGGTAAAACCTACTGCGAAGGTTGCGAAACCCACGCATCAAGTTTTTGGCGCCGCTGCCGGGGAATAGTTATTGCTTATGTTGAAAATTTATTTTTACTTAGGTCTACTCACTAGATTTCTTTATAGTGAGATTTCTATTTTATTTTTCTAGGTTTTCATGTAGTCTATCTTATTCTTTGTGCTTTTGTTCGTAATACTTCTTCATGAGTAATATCGATCGTTTGGTCCCTGTTATTCGTGTTTTCCGTCGTAGGAACTTCCAGCTACCCAACCTGCCCCCTATTGCTGAAAACGAAAACCCACCAAATTTGTCACCCGATCATCACTTTAACAACAATTCTGATATGGATGAATCTGATCATGACACCGACCATGAAAATGGCCCTTTTTATTATTCGTCGGATTCCGATGAGGACTTAGGGGATGGGGAAGTGATAGATGATCCTAAGGGAGAAGAGGGAGCTAACCCTCTCAAGTATGTTGACCCTAGGACAAAGATTGAGAAAGATAGTTTGTTTAATATGCAATTCCCTTGTAAGATTGGATTTAGGAGTTTCGATGCTTACCTTAACTCGTGTTTACCTATGAACATAATCTCACGCACTGAATATAATAGAATCATGGTGAATGAGTTAGAGTACCAAGGAGATAATATTGTTGCTAGAACTAAAACATTGCATGTGTTTGTTGGGAGCTTTGTTTATTTAGTTGACTTTATGGTTATGGAGAATCTAGGCGAGTTTGTTGATAGTAACTTAACCCAAGTTGTGTTTGGAAAGCCCTTCAAAAGATTAACCAAATTAGATGAAAAACTCATGGAAGGGTTAATTACATTTTCAGATGGGGACGAAGATTTTGTATATCAAATGCCCCGTGCACACCCTAGGTTTAAGAATTTTTCTATTGAGGGATGTAATAGGCTTCCCCCTCGCGATATGTTGAGTGAGAAGGACATAAGAAAAGGGCTCAAATATCCTCATGAAAAGAATAAGAGGTACTACCGCAGATGTTTAGAGCTAAGTGATGACTATAAGAGAGATGAGGCAACAATTAGGTGGCTCACACTTGGATACGTGAGCATTAGTGACACTAGGTGATCGTGACTTTGAGTCTAGCTACAAGACTCGTTAATAAAGAAAAGCGCTTCTTGGGAGGCAACCCAAGCTTTGTTTGTTTTGTTTGTTTGTTTATTTGATTTTATTTGTTTCCGTATGTATGTTTTATTTTTATTGCTAACAATTCATGTTTCAAATTACATTGTGAAAATGCTTTATTTTGTTTTTAACTTCGTCTTAACTACATATAAAGGTATTTTGCAAAAGATAAGTGTAAGGGAAATCTAAATGTGTTTAAAAGAACGAATTGAATATGAATCATAGCAATATAAAATGAACATACATATTAGTATTTGTTTGAGTCAAATGTTTGTATCGAGTCATAATGAAATTTTGCAGGATTCCAGGAATTAAAGTATTTGTTTTTCCAGAAATTTTTCGGAAACTAAACATAAAAATTCTGTCAGATCAGTTCTGACGGCGTCAGGCTTTACAACCTGACGGCGTCAGGTACTATTTCCAGAAAAGTTTCTGAAATTTAGTTTTTCTGCCGGGATTATGAAATTTATTGCATCTCTAACTCCAGGAATCTGCAAACTTTCATTCCACAAGCATTATATCCTTTTATAGATTTTACCGTCGATTTTACGCAAGGTTTGCCTAGATTGTTTTCTCAGGTTTAACAGGTTATATTGGACAAGAAGATGAACACGGAATTAAGTTCATGACATCAAGTTTTTGGCGTCGCCTTAATCTTGAAGATATCACATCATCTTGGAAGAAGATCTAACCATGTTACCACACGATCCACATCAAACGAATCCGGGGAGTATTTGTTTCATTCTTTCATTTTCTTTACTTTTACATCTTTTATGTGAACATTGGGGACAATGTTCGGTTTAAGTGTAAGGGGGGTAAATGAAGACACCTTAGAAAATGCTATTACGCTTGATTTTTGTTTGTTTAATGGTAGATGTGTAATAAAACTGAGAGAAATATTTGTTAGGGCAATTTTAGCGCCAAATTTAAAATTTTTTACAACATATAGGAGTGAAACTTTGGTCTTAATAAACGTCTCATGGATAGGGAATTGTATGACTAGCACAAAAAAAAACCGTACCACTAAAAAATTTTCCCCGCAAATATGTGAGGTTCACCCCTAGAATTGTTAGGAAAAGCATTCATTGTTGGTGCTTGTGTGTGTACCGGTAGTATTTAGATTCTAGAACTTGCGTTAGTGACCATCCCAAGTCCACAAGTGAGACTACATTCGTGTAGTTAGATTTACTACATGATAAGAGGCATTAAGATAACCCTTGTATTACACCTGTATTATAATTACATTGGCTACATTGGTCAAGTAATTTTCCCACACCTTAGCGATGTACTCATTTTTAGTACACGATACCCCTAGTACACCCCTCAGAGCCTATCTTTTCGTTTCTAACTTTAAGCATTTTACTTAAAGGAAGAATTTGTTTACAATCCACCCCAAATGTACACCCAAATCGCCTTAGCCTACCTTGTATGCACTCATCTTTAGTGCATTATTGTGATAACATTTGTTTAAACTCTTACTTAATTGTCTTATTGATTACATGGTTGCTAAGTCGAGTCATATCTTGTACATATTGTTTTGGGACGATTGGGATTCATGGGTAAAGTACTAGTGTAATGAAGAATGGGGAAGACATCACTTATTACCCCCATATGCGCGTTAATATTTTAAAGTACTCCAAGTTTTTCGATTATCTTAATTTGAGTCATTAGAATAATTAATTGTAAAGTATGTAAAAGTTCAAGTGTAAGGGGAGAACCGAGGCCCCTATGATGTATTATTTTGGATGGTAGGGCAGAGTGTATGCAAAAAAAAATGGAAAAAGAAAAAAAAAATAAAAAAAAAAAGAAAAACGAAAAAAAAAATTGGAAAAAGAAAAGTAGAAAAAACATACGGACTACCATCCCGTTTCATTTTATGTTTATTTATGTTTTTATTTTCTTTTTAGCTTAAGTTGAGTCGAGTCTTGGCTTAGCAACGCCAAGTTGTGCATGTATTTGATCAAGATAATTAACTCCCACCAATAAAAATATCCTTTATTCCAACAAACCGTGTTTATCATATCCCTAAACCTAACGTTATAACCCTTGAAAAGCCCTCTTTGATAGCTTATCTTAGGTAATCTATTTGCTATGACAGGTAGTGAGTGATATTTTTCCATTTCCATTTAGTAATAGGTTTATAACACCCGAGAGATGAGAGTATCCAAACAAATATTTGTGAGGTGCTAGTGTAGATTTCCGTGCTTGGATGACTAGGTGGAATAACGTATTTGTTGTATTACTTTTAATTAGTGTTTAAATGCCCGTAGCTCATATTTTGATTGGATAACCCCGCATTGCTTGAGGACTAGAAAATCTCCGCTCGCCCGCGTCTTCCATGATGAGGCGAAAGCTGTTACGCTTTTAGGGGTCATTAATCCCTAAAAATCGTTATTTTATGATCAAATATTGCCTTAAATCGTTCCTTTTGTCATTTTAGGTACTTTCAGGTGTTAAGCTAAAGAGAGACGGTCCAGAAGGTTTATAGAGTGACGGCATCAGAAGTAGATCTAGGTGATCCGAAAACCCTAGACACGGCGAGTTGACGGCGTCAGGACCTATAACCTGACGCCGTCAAAATGTAAAATCTATATATACTTTTCCAATTTTCATTCATTAAGTGTGCAACTTTTGGGAGAACTTGAGAGATAATCCCTAGGTCGTGGTTTACAGTATTTTCAAGGGTTTTCCACCCTTGATTCACTCATGCTTAATTAAAGATAAGTCTCATTTCAAATCAATCAATATGTCTATTTGTTGTTTGATTATATCTCATGCTTGTCTTTACTTTAACATACTAGGCTAGGTTCTCTTGTGTTTGCTTGGATCTAATGAAACCTCGCTATTGATTACTTGTTGTTGGTTTGTTATTGATTGTTGTGGGTGGGTGATGTCGATGTTAGGCTTAAGAAAACTGGCTAACCTCCTATATGGTAACTTGCTTGAACGTCTTAAGAAACATGAATCGGATGGGTACTACGATTATATGGTTGTATTTAATGCATAAGTGAATTCTAGTGATCTCATGTTAGGAGCTAGTTGTCGGCTCGACATAGAGTGAAGTAGGAGCTTATAGAGTTTGGGAAGATCGTACACGGCCCTACGAATGGTTTAAAGGAATACAACCCGTCATCCACGCAATTGTAACAAACCAATTAACCGGTAAAAGATAGCTAGGGAGTAGTGAAATCTAAGTAAACACACTTTTCTCCATATAAGTTTCACAACCATTTAATTTTCCTTGTTATTTTATTTTATTTGCAATTGTAGTTAATTGAGTTAGTTGACTAGCAACTAATTCCGCCCACTCTTCCAAATACCTGAGATTTTACTTGTTTTCCATAAAATATAAAAATACAAAAAGAATCTTCCTTCCACCCTTAGACCTATTAGAGTAGTTTTTCTATCCTAACAAACACTNCAAGAAACTCTCGAGTTGGATACTCGGGGCGTGGAGTTGGGCAAGGAAAAAGAGTCCTTGTAGCCGAACCACGATAAACATTCGTGTTGTGGTTTGATTGTTTCTTACTTTTATTCTTGCATATTATTTATTGCTTATTTGTTTAGTTGTCGATTACACGTAAAAGTTTTCAAAGAAAATCAAGATAAAAACCGGTAAATTATTCAATCCCCCCTTCTAGTTTTCCACATATTTAACAAGTATAAAGAACATCAAGTTTATAAAACTTTATTAATAATGTGACTGTATTTTGCGTAGGTATTAGAAGCGTTCAAAGGTTCAATATCGACCAGACCATTACAATAAAACCCCACCAACTTACATGTTATTTGTGCAAGTATAGTCTTATTATCATCCAAACTTATATTGAGCTGATATGATGATAACTTGTGTTTAACTTCCATTCGCTTTAAATCAAGCTAATATGATGATTGATCTATGCAATAGCTCAATGAAATCCAATATAGCATGGCCTTTTCCTCATTGAGAAAAAAGAATGGTTCTTCAAGAAGAAAGGAAGGCCCCTGTAAATGTTTAATGCTGTACGCGGGAGCTCCTTCGGCGAGAAGAAAAACCTGGCTCATGCAAAAGTGGTCGGCACTTCATGTGCTGTTTGTGATCCTAATGATGTTTGAAATTTGGCCAATTTTGCTGTCAATGAACTTGGTTCCATAGACATTTGGGTGAGCAATTTTAACTTTATCTACATAAGACCTTCTTGAGAACTGATATCTGAACCTAAACCCTAAACCCTAAACCCTAAACCCTAAACCCTAAACCCTATGTACCTAAATAACTTTTACTAATGGGTTTTTATATTTTGATGAATTAAAGAACTGATATTATTTTCTATATCCTACATTGTGCTATGTTACTGTTATTATTTTCTATATCCGTTTATTCTTCCGGTGCACTACTTTAAGTTGAATTTGATACACGCTACATAGATAGAACACGATGTAGTGTAGATTGTGTCTTTATTGTGAACATTATATTAAGTTTAACGATATCTTAAAAACTATATTACTAACTAGCTTCATAACCCGCCCGATGGGCGGGTTCACTTCATAATAATATTAATAATAATAAGTGGACGTAAAGAAATATTGAAAATCACAAAACATAATAAAAACATACAATGAGAAAAAAAATTACAAAAACTAAATAGTCGGTTGTATCCAAAATGATATCTTGTGTATAAAAAAACAATGTTGCAAATTCAAAACCGACATAAGACTTCTTTGTAAACTACATTTGCAGTTGAGTTGCAATAGTTTCCGTCCCTATCTAAACATAGAACCTTCAATCCTCACTTGCTCTTGACTCTTGACAAAGCGACATATAATCGTCCATATGAGAAGACCGGCTTTGGACTCACCATGTCTCCTGGAAATACCACAGTTGCCTCGCCATCATTCTTACCACCAATTTTTCCATTATCGTAATCTAAAATCCAATTCGCAAACTATTTTATTTCTTCTTTCAGATTCAGTTTAAGACCCATGTAATACACGAGTTTTTTTTATTTTTTCCCCTATTTCTTTTATGTATAATTTATAATTACCAATTTTACTAATAATACATTGAGCATGAATTGATCGAGTAAACTAATTAATAAAACCGAAAAGAATGATATAATACATTGGAAGACATATCAAGAATGGTCTCTAAGCCCTGCGTAAACTCTAGCCCGTGAGTCTAGCATATGGTTCAACCCAGTGGTCAACCTGGCCCTTTTTTTTAAAACGGTAGTGGTCAACCTGGCCCTTACAGTTAAGAATTGTGATAATGGCACATCAACAACCATTTGCTGCCATAGCATCACGTTCATCAACATCATCATCGCTGCAGCAATGTTCATACACTTAAAACATGTACCAGTCTATATGAAACATAATATAATTTAAAACACTAATGTAATTAGGTCATAACATATTCTTTTAATTTAATTTTTTATCCAAATCTTACTCACCTGTGGCATATAAGCTCGAGCATAAGGTGCCATTAGCATTTCACTAAGGCTTTAATTTACGTGGTGCCTTTTCATATATGATCAAAAGAGAGGTGAACTAATACGGACCATTTTTAGAATTTTGATTATTTTTTCACATGCAATACATAGTAAATGTTTTATAAGTTTCACAACCATTTAATTTTCCTTGTTATTTTATTTTATTTGCAATTGTAGTTAATTGAGTTAGTTGACTAGCAACTAATTCCGCCCACTCTTCCAAATACCTGAGATTTTTACTTGCTTTCCATAAAACATAAAAATACAAAAAGAATCATCCCTCACCCTTAGACCTAATTAGAGTAGTTTTCAATCCTAACGACACTATTCCTCGAGAGAACGATCAATCCCCCGGTACTTGCCACTTCACTATACTACATAGGTCAGGTACACTGCCTGGTGGGGATTGCAAGCTTCTCAAGATCCCTTGAGAGGTAAAACCTACTGCGAAGGTTGCGAAACCCACGCATCAAGGAGCTTGTTGACTAGTGCAAGAAACTCTCGAGTTGGATACTCGGGGCGTGGAGTTGGGCAAGGAAAAAGAGTCCTTGTAGCCGAACCACGATAAACATTCGTGTTGTGGTTTGATTGTTTCTTACTTTTATTCTTGCATATTATTTATTGCTTATTTGTTTAGTTGTCGATTACACGTAAAAGTTTTCAAAGAAAATCAAGATAAAAACCGGTAAATTATTCAATCCCCTCTTCTAGTTTTCCACATATTCAACAAGTATAAAGAACATCAAGTTTATAAAACTTTGTTAATAATGTGATTGTATTTTGCGTAGGTATTAGAAGCGTTCAAAGGTTCAATATCGAACAGACCATTACAATAAAACCCCACCAACTTACATGTTATTTGTGCAAGTATAGTTTCATTATCATCCAAACTTATATTGAGCTAATATGATGATAACTTGTGTTTAACTTCCATTCGCTTTAAATCAAGCTAATATGATGATTGATCTATGCAACAGCTCAATGAAATCCAATATAGCATGGCCTTTTCCTCTTTGAGAAAAAAGAATGGTTCTTCAAGAAGAAAGGAAGGCCCCTGTAAATGTTTAATGCTGTACGCGGGAGCTCCTTCAGCGAGAAGAAAAACCTGGCTCATGCAAAAGTGGTCGGCACTTCATGTGCTGTTTGTGATCCTAATGATGTTTGAAATTTGGCCAATTTTGCTGTCAATGAACTTGGTTCCATAGACATTTGGGTGAGCAATTTTAACTTTATCTACATAAGACCTTCTTGAGAACTGATATATGAACCTATGTACCTAAATAACTTTTACTAATGGGTTTTTATATTTTGATGAATTAAATAACTGATTATTATTTTCTATATCCTACATTGTGCTATGTTACTGTTATTATTTTCTATATCCGTTTATTCTTCCGGTGCACTACTTTAAGTTGAATTTGATACACGCTACATAGATAGAACACGATGTAGTGTAGATTGTGTCTTTATTGTGAACATTATATTAAGTTTAACGATATCTTAAAAACTATATTACTAACTAGCTTCATAACCCGCCCGATGGGTGGGTTCACTTCATAATAATATTAATAATAATAAGTGGACGTAAAGAAATATTGAAAATCACAAAACATAATAAAAACATACAATGAGAAAAAAAATTACAAAAACTAAATAGTCGGTTGTATCCAAAATGATATCTTGTGTATAAAAAACAATGTTGCAAATTCAAAACCGACATAAGACTTCTTTGTAAACTACATTTGCAGTTGAGTTGCAATAGTTTCCGTCCCTATCTAAACATAGAACCTTCAATCCTCGCTTGCTCTTGACTCTTGACAAAGCGACATATAATCGTCCATATGAGAAGACCGGCTTTGGACTCACCATGTCTCCTGGAAATACCACAGTTGCCTCGCCATCATTCTTACCACCAATTTTTCCATTATCGTAATCTAAAATCCAATTCACAAACTATTTTATTTCTTCTTTCAGATTCATTTTAAGACCCATGTAATACACGAGTTTTTTTATTTCCCCCCCCCCCTTTTTCTTTTATGTATAATTTATAATTACCAATTTTACTAATAAATGAATTGATCGAGTAAACTAATTAATAAAACCGAAAAGAATGATATAATACATTGGAAGACATATCAAGAATGGTCTCTAAGCCCTGCGTAAACTCTAGCCCGTGAGTCTAGCATACGGTTCAACCCAGTGGTCAACCTGGCCCTTTTTTTTAAAATGGTAGTGGTCAACCTGGCCCTTACAGTTAAGAATTGTGATAATGGCACATCAACAACCATTTGCTGCCATAGCATCACGTTCATCAACATCAGCATCGCTGCAGCAGTGTTCATACACTTAAAACATGTACCAGTCTATATGAAACATAATATAATTTAAAACACTAATGTAATTAGGTCATAACATATTCTTTTAATTTAATTTTTTATCCAAATCTTACTCACCTGTGGCATATAAGCTCGAGCATAAGGTGCCATTAGCATTTCACTAAGGCTTTAATTTACGTGGTGCCTTTTCATATATGATCAAAAGAGAGGTGAACTAATACGGACCATTTTTAGAATTTTGATTATTTTTTCACATGCAATACATAGTAAATGTTACTGAAGGTGAATAATACGAACCATTTTATAACTACTTTAATATTTATAATAAAAGATTAGACTTATTTTTTACGTATCATTCGTATATACTAATATTAGAATTATCACATAGATAATAGCATACGTATCATGAAAACAACATTTCTAATAGGACCAACTTTTCTTGTAAAAAGAAGTCGTGCAAAGACTACTTGTTCTACTATTTACGATAGCAACTATTGTATCTCCACAAATATTAGATAGAGTAATTAGAAACAATTGAGAAGACGACACATAATCGATAGTGCGCTTGTTACAGGTTCTATAATTTGCAACTAATGAGAAGACAACTACCTCACTACACTAAAAACACCAACTTTGAAAATAAGTTTTATCCATCAAGTTCAAGTTCTTTAGCACAGGTTGTGAAACAAAATTATAATAGCTGCTTTTTGAATGTGGGTAATAACTTAACACCAAGTATAGTTGCTTAATGAATGTGGATTAATAAACAAATGCACCAACCGATATTAACATCAATCAAGTTAAACAAAAGTTAATGATACCAAGTCATAACTCTAACAAATATACTTCTCATTTGTACCCAATAAGTTTAATTCGACATCATAAAATGGAAGAAATATACCTTTATTAGCTTTCCTATGAGACATTTCATGGAACTCTTGTCAAATTTTCCTCAAATCCATGATCAGTTGGTTTTAGTTTAAAGAAGCTCGGCATCTTTTCCAAAAAGCAGTTCCCTACCTTGCAAACCCTTTGGCCTGCATCATCAGTACAATCATCCGAAAGTTGAGATATTTAGACTCTATGTTAAGAGCTAACCTAAACAACTAATGTTTGACAAAGTTCATTGTAAGACCGTGGAGCTCTCTCACTGAATTCAAAACCATGCTGGTATCATACCCTGAAGATTACAAAATAACAAAAAAGTAAAAGTGACCAGCATGAAACCAAAATACAAAACCAAATTTGCTATTTCCTACGACTACCCTAATCACTGCTATAAGCTAATGATTATCTAAATGACATTGTAAATGCTAAGTATTTCAAAACTTTCACTAAAATTTGACCTCGTTAATAGCAATATCCAACAATAAAACACAACATAGCATATGGGATTACTTTCAAATAAAGACAGTTCAGGTTAAAACTATCAAGGAGTGTTTAGGACTATTACTTCCGCAATCCAAACGTAGCATCCATACAATTAAACAAATCCTGATGCTTTTAATTCCAAATCTGTCTCGCCTTATTGTTATAGTGGACTTAAGTTACTGCAGTCTAACAGCTAAAGTAAAACAATAGAGATAAGTAGCCTATAGTAAACTTGATGGTGGAACATATCCAACTGACCTCAAGGGTTCAAAGGTCACACCTGTAATAATTAAATGCAGCTGGTTGCGCAAATATTTCTTCCCTGCATAATTAGTCATATGTTAGATGCAGTAATTAGTTACAATTATTGACGTGACTAATTATGAATTGTGACTAATAATAGAAATTAAGACGTATGTTAGATAACTACAAAATTCTGTATCTATCATTGTCAGTCATAATATACTTTCTGGATAGATTAAGTCAGTAGGTTTAATATAATGTATTAGGTGTTGTGTCTACAAACGTTGCAATAATTGTATGTAATAAAAGAAATACTTGCCTAAAAGAGTGGAGTTTGATGATGGTGATTTCTTTGGACTCGCATTAGTGACTGTAAAACCAATCATTGCGCCGATAGCTCACTCTTCACTCCCTCCATTTCTTCACCTTCATCATACCATAATTTTAAAATCAGTACTAAAACACAAATGAATAAGCAGTAATTGGTATTTGGCTTTGGAAACATGAAAAATTTTGTAATCAGATGATAAATCGAATGATAAACATGAAACATCCTAAACACGTTAATTCGCCAACTCCATAGTGCATGATTATCAAACCTTGACCTGTTGTCTAAAATAAGCTTAAAGATTTGAGTTGTATTTTTATACCAGTAGTGTCTATAACATAGAGTAGAGCTTTTAGTTCAATCAAGCACCTAATTTGTTAATTCTCGAGTTTCACATGATAATTCTGAACAGGGGTGTTTAGAAGTGCGACAAAACTACTTAATGTGATCTTAAGTCTCAGTAGTCACTTTTAAGTGTTGGTTAAAAAGCTAATTTTGAAAATATCTACTGAAAACGCACATCGAAACATCCCTAGAATTGCAATTTTCTCGAGAAAAAGACTAACCTTTGTACATAGATGACACGGTTGGCGCAAAATTGTTGCGTACACCACATATTCCTGCAGTATTTAATTGAGTACAACATAATAACAGATACATAAAAGTGTCCAACAAACCTTATATTAAGTGAAGGTTATGCTAAAAATAAAATTAAAAAATGAATCTTTACCTATTTCATACATGCAACCCACAATTTCCCGACACGATGGTTTGATCGTGTCATCTCCCATCCTGTTACACCTCACATGTAAATGCGACCCCCTGCAAAACAGGCCACATAATAGTAGACTTTTTAGTATAAGTTTGAGAATTTCTTTATCAAGTAATGCAATTTTATGTTGATGGTCTATATCAATCTTAATAAGTATTCTAGCTACATATAAGATCAAATGCATTTAATCTGAATATTAATGCATGGTTGCAATGCTCATATCTAGCTATATAAGAGACTTGTAAGCTAGGCAGATCAGGTAAAAATAAGTTGTTCTTTTTTTCAATGACATTATGTATACCTGAAGAGCATAAATGAAACACATAGTACATGATTAACATCTGAAATTTGTCCAAAATATTGGGTGAGCTTATATAGTATAATAATTTATACTATACAAAGCAACCCAACTACGCTTTATATAGCTCCATTTCTTGCACCCGATAAGTTCCAGTTAATTGCCAGATTCTCATAATGTGTATGTGTGCGTGTGTTTATGAAATCCATATGTTAACCATAATGTGAATAAATCACAAAGATACCTATATATTGTGAATCTGGTAAAGTTTCAGCAGTCACGTCATACTTTTGCAGCTTCGCCCTCAACTCATGGTCAAGTTTAGACCATGGACCTTTACAGACCGTTGCTTGCTTCAAATTCGGACATTACTTCAACAACTCTACATCAAAAACAAACACAAAACAGTATTCAACATCTTTTTTTTCCATATCCACAATCAATTACAGTAGTATATAAACAAAAACATCACCAATGTAGTAACATTTTTTATATCCACAATCAATTTCAGCCGCCAACCTAATAACCGATGGCTACATACAATTATAGAATGTGTCAGTGTTAATTTAGTGTCATAAGATGCTATTCAAAAACAACGTCAATCATTATTTTCAAACTTCACTTGCTTGACGTATGCTATTGGAACACCTTCGAATCCACCTCGAAACTCTCGAATTCAATATGCTAGGTATAAAATTAAATTGCAAAACTAATTATAGATCAACAAAATTAACCTAAAAAACATAAGATTTACACTAACTAACGTACATTTTAAGTTGATCATTGAATCTATGGGTGTCAATTTATTCCAACATGGCGTCGTGTACTCCGGTGGCCACATCATCAATCAAACATAAAAATTGTATAAATGCAATTCAAATACAATTACTCATTCCAGTAAAAAATAAAATCAATCAAAATAACCAAAAACAATATTCGAATATTTCGTTTTATCAAAGATACCTGGTGAACTTCGACTGTAATTTTTATTGATGATTTTGTATCACCATTCATGCACCTGCAAAAAGAAAAAGCAAAAAAACAATCAAATTTAAGAGAATTTCTACTAATATTAAATCCAAATCTTGATTCTGAATAAAACTGGTACACAATGTTTTTGAAACTGATGTTGAATAACCTTGGTTAATGATGGATCGAAAGTTATGGATGAAGATGGAGTTTGAAAAACTGGGAATGAATTGATCGTATGTTTGATTAAGATAGTATTATGTGTTTAAACTCTTCCATGATTTCTGAGTTGATCCGTGATTTTTGTGATATGATTTTCAAAATAAAAATGGATCATATTGATTGGAATGAGAAAGATGGAGTTAATGAAGGAGTTATGTGTATGTGATATGAATTTCAAATTGAAAACTGAATATGTATTGATTAATAATGAGTCAATTAAAGAAATGTGAGAAAGGTTCAAAGATATTTGCGAAATTTTAGGGAAGAAATATTGTAATTATGAAGCGTATATCAAAAGTTTCTCACTTATAGCATCCAAGATTCAAGGATTTATGGCTTTTGTTTTTCAAGATGTTTCACGAAAACCACTTTGGTCTAGTGGTTGGATTGTTGTTTGTTTACATGGGAGACCGGGGTTCGAATCTGACTTGTGTCAAAATTTTTAATCAAATTCCGAAATTTTCATGAAATGTGTGTGCTGACTGGGCATTACAGTCAGCGCCACCTAGGCATTAGACATGATGAGTCATCATTATATGCCTCATGTACAACCTTCAAAGCATCAAGTGCAACTCATACTTAGCCTCTTATATATGTATAGATTTCACGAGTGAAGAACAAAAAAGGTCTTAAGGTTTTGTGTGGTAACAAAGATGGTAATTACACCAATACTACCACAAACGTTGTGTATTAAGAGGTGCTTCATAGATTATGAATTTTGTTTACATGTATGGTTTCAATTTTTTCAATAATTTCTTTTATTTCAAGACTTGATGTTACAATTATTATATACAAGAGTTTTGTTTTATTTTATTTGTATCGATATACTAAAAAACCTACTACTAATATTTTTCTTCATGATATATAAAAGGTAGCCGCCCAGCGGGCGGGCCTGGAGCTAGTAATAATAATAAAAGAAAAATAAATTTATTACTTTTAGCCCATCACATAAGCCCAAAACATAACCAAGGCCCACAAAATACATAAAAAGTTTATTTACAAAAACCACCCTGGACTTAACTACAACATGCGAAAATCACCCTAAACTTTTTACTATTTACGACATTTTTATATAACAAATTCTATTTGCCAAATATTTAACAGATATCTAACAATTTCTTCAATAAAAAAATACTGACGGAAAGGTCTTTTGATGCCGAACAAAAAGTTAGGCGAAAACAAATTTTGGTTAAAGAAAAGACGTATATATCATAATTGAAAAGCCCTGTCGCAATGGTCAGGTGCAAAATTTTTTATTTTTGTGAAAACACCCCGCAGCAACGCGGTCCACTAAAGACCCATCATCCTTCGCGTCCTTTATATTATGTGTTTAAACTCTTCCATGATTTTCTGAGTTGATCCGTGATTTTTGTGATATGATTTTCAAAATAAAAATGGATCATATTGACTGGAATGATAAAGATGGAGTTAATGAAGGAGTTATGTGTATGTGATATGAATTTCAAATTGAAAACTGAATATGTATTGATTAATAATGAGTCAATTAAGGAAATGTGAGAAAGGTTCAAAGATATTTGCGAAATTTTAGGGAAGAAATATTGTAATTATGAAGCGTATATCAAAAGTTTCTCACTTATAGCATCCAAGATTCAAGGATTTATGGCTTTTGTTTTTCAAGATGTTTCACAAAAACCACTTTGGTCTAGTGGTTGGATTGTTGTTTGTTTACATGGGAGACCGGGGTTCGAATCTGACTTGTGTCAAAATTTTTAATCAAATTCCGAAATTTTCATGAAATGTGTGTGCTGACTGGGCATTACAGTCAGCGCCACCTAGGCATTAGACATGATGAGTCATCATTATATGCCTCATGTACAACCTTCAAAGCATCAAGTGCAACTCATACTTAGCCTCTTATATATGTATAGATTTCACGAGTGAAGAACAAAAAAGGTCTTAAGGTTTTGTGTTGTAACAAAGATGGTAATTACACCAATACTACCACAAACGTTGTGTATTAAGAGGTGCTTCATAGATTATGAATTTTGTTTACATGTATGGTTTCAATTTTTTTAATAATTTCTTTTATTTCAAGACTTGATGTTACAATTATTATATACAAGAGTTTTGTTTTATTTTATTTGTATCGATATACTAAAAAACCTACTACTAATATTTTTCTTCATGATATATAAAAGGTAGCCGCCCAGCGGGCGGGCCTGGAGCTAGTAATAATAATAAGGGAAAACTATAAAAAAAATACATTGAACTTGACACTTTTTCTCATTGTATGTTGCCAACTATTTTTTTTTTTTTCATTGTAACACAAAACTTGACATTTTTTGTCATTGTATGTACTAAGCGTCGTATCGTTAGTCCTTCACACTAACGGTCGTTAGTAAATAACTTAAAATTCCGTTTTCTTTCGATTTTACACGTTTTCATCCGTTTTATTACGTTTTTGTCCGATTTTACACGTTTTCTTCCGTTTTTTTTCATTTTCGTCCGTTTTTTTTACGTTTACGCCCGTTTTTTATCTTTTCGTCTGTTTTTTTACGTTTTCGTCCGTTTTTTTACATTTACCCCCCGTTTTTTTACGTTTTCACCCGGTTTTTTACGTTTCCTTCCGTTTTTTTACGTTTTCAACCGGTTTTTTACGTTTTCTTCCGTTTTTTAACCTTTTCGTCCGTTTTTTTACGTTTACGCACGTTTTTTTACGTTTTCACCCGGTTTTTTACGTTTTCTTCCGTTTTTTAACCTTTTCGTCCGTTTTTTTACGTTTTCACCTGGTTTTTTTACGTTTTCTTCTGTTTTTTTACGGTTTCACCCGGTTTTTTACGTTTTCTTCTGTTTTTTTACGTTTTCACCCGTTTTTTACGTTTTCTTCCGTTTTTTAACCTTTTCGTCCGTTTTTTACGTTTACGCTCGTTTTTTACGTTTTCACCCTGTTTTTTTTTACGTTTTCTTCTTTTTTTTACATTTTCACCCGGTTTTTTTACGTATTCGCGTGTTTTTTTACGTTTTCGTCCTTTTTACGATTTTACGTTTTCGACCGTTTTTACGTTTACGCCCATTTTTTTACGTTTTCGCCCGGTTTTACGTTTTCTTCCGTTTTTTTTATGATTTCGCGTGTTTTTTACGTTTTCGTCCATTTTGTTTTACGTTTTCGTCAATTATTTTTTCATTTTCGTCCATTTTTTTTACGTTTACACCCGTTTTTTAACGTTTTCACCCTGTTTTTTTTCGTTTTCTTCCGTTTTTTTATGTTTTCGTCTGTTTTTTACGTTTACACCGTTTTTTACGTTTTCACCCCTCTTTTTACGTTTTCGCGTGTTTTTTTTACGTTTTCGTCCATTTTTTTTCGTTTTCGTCCGTTTTTTTTACGTTTACGCCCGTTTTTTTACATTTACGCGAAATCGTAAAAAAACGGAAGAAAACGTAAAAACCGGGCGAAAACGTAAAAAAAATGGGCGTAAACGTAATAAAACGGACGAAAACGTAAAAAAAATGGACGAANAAACGTAAAAAAACGTACGAAAACATAAAAAAATGGGCGAAAACGTAAAAAAAACGGAAGAAAACGTAAAAAACCGGGTGAAAACGTAAAAAAAACGGGCGTAAACGTAAAAAAACAGACGAAAATGAAAAAAAAACGTGTAAAATCGGACAAAAACGTAAGAAAACGGATGAAAACGTGTAAAATCGGAAGAAAACGGAATTTTAAGTTATTTACTAACAACCATTAGTGTAAAGGACTAACGATGCGACGCTTAGTACATACAATGACAAAAAATGTCAAGTTTTGTGTTACAATGAAAAAAAAATAGTTGGCAACATACAATGGGAAAAAGTGTCAAGTTCAATGTATTTTTTTTATATCATTTTCCCTAATAATAAAAAAAAAAAAAATTATTACTTTTAGCCCATCACATAAGCCCAAAACATAACCAAGGCCCACAAAATACTTAAAAAGTTTATTTACAAAAACCACCCTGGACTTAACTACAACATGCGAAAATCACCCTAAACTTTTTACTATTTACGACATTTCTATATAACAAATTCTATTTGCCAAATATTTAACAGATATCTAACAATTTCTTCAATAAAAAAAATACTGACGGAAAGGTCTTTTGATGCCGAACAAAAAGTTAGGCGAAAACAAATTTTGGTTAAAGAAAAGACGTATATATCATAATTGAAAAGCCCTGTCGCAATGGTCAGGTGCAAAAATTTTTATTTTTGTGAAAACACCCCGCAGCAACGCGGTCCACTAAAGACCCATCATCCTTCGCGTCCTCCATCACATGGTCAACCACAGGCTCAGAAGCTAGTGACACAGGTGGAGGAGGAGGAGCGGCAACATCAGCATCTACCTAGATGACAGACTCAGAGGCTACACTCACACCAGTATCATTCGCCGATGCAAGAAGTGAGAAAACATCTATCACTCCAAGACAAACATCAGATCATGGTTAGGTACAAACCAAAGAAATCGCACATGAAAACGTGTGAACACAACAACTCACCCTGATACAACATTGGGCGTCTCCCAACTTCACCATCCTAATCCTGACTCAAACTAGCCAGAAACATGGCATCTTCCAACATGGGCCTTGAGTAAACACGCAACGAACTCAAACGTTCATTCAGGATCCTATCATCAGAGGAAATACCAACGGTAACATCCAAGCCTGGATTCACACTATTACTCCACCACATATAACGGGGAGATAGAACATGGGCATCAATGGTAATCCATACCCAATTCTCATGCCAACCAGATGACCCCCTTTTCATATTCAAAACAGACAGGCATGGCTCCTAAGTCGCCTTCCTCTCAAAAGTATACCAAGACTCACACCTCTTTATTTGAAAAATATGGCGAAAAACATTTAAACGAGGAAGCAAATTCAACCCATTACAAACCATAATAAAGGCATGCAGCCTTTGATACCCAAGAGGATGAATTTGAGCGAAAGCAATACTGAAAAAACGATATACTTGAAGAACAAACTGGTGTAGGGGGAACCTAACATTAGCATGTGTGACATACTCCAACTTAGAAGGCAGTACGTTACGGGGAGGGGGACGGTCAGCCCTTTCATCCGCCGCTGGCACACGAGGCAAATAGGCCTCAATCCACTTGTGATTTTTCAAAAAATTGTTAAACTTTAGGGTCTTTACCCCAGAAGGATTATCGACAACAACACTCATTTCGTTTGGAAGACATGACAAAAGAAAGAAGGACGACACAACAAATGACTCTTTTTCAGGGAAGAATGCAGGAACAAGAAAACGGACTAACCTCACCTCGCCATCTTCTTCTGGAAAAGACTTTGAGAAAGAATACAACTTCAAGGAAAACAAGGATCTCTGACGGTTTCAAAGAACTTGAGCAGTTTCTTGAAAATGGGAAGTTTAAAAAGTGTAACTCCTCATCCATCACGCCCTATTTATAGAAGAGGAAAAAATAACCGCTAGTGAAAAACAACTAGCAACAGCCTATTACGCCAAAAAGCCCAATCTAGGCGAGTACTACTCATGACCTTACAAGACGCGTGTACTCCAGGTCTCAGGATGATCCAGGAACAGTCGAATCAACAGGTCTGACCTGCCGAAATTTCAGAGAAAGAGATTTGAAATCATTTCAAAAGGGATCTTTTTTACATTTCTCACGCAATCATTAAATGCAAGCCTTACCCTAAAAACCCCATATGTCACTTGGGGAACATAACCTAAGGTCTAGATCATTATCACAAGGTAACTCATGAGTCAGCTTGGATATACGAACCTTAGTTGACTGACACAGGACCGGGGGGACTCGGTTACTTCNTCCAACATGGGCCTTGAGTAAACACGCAACGAACTCAAACGTTCATTCAGGATCCTATCATCAGAGGAAATACCAATGGTAACATCCAAGCCTGGATTCACACTATTACTCCACCACATATAACGGGGAGATAGAACATGGGCATCAATGGTAATCCATACCCAATTCTCATGCCAACCAGATGACCCCCTTTTCATATTCAAAACAGACAGGCATGGCTCCTAAGTCGCCTTCCTCTCAAAAGTATACCAAGACTCACACCTCTTTATTTGAAAAATATGGCGAAAAACATTTAAACGAGGAAGCAAATTCAACCCATTACAAACCATAATAAAGGCATGCAGCCTTTGATACCCAAGAGGATGAATTTGAGCGAAAGCAATACTGAAAAAACGATATACTTGAAGAACAAACTGGTGTAGGGGGAACCTAACATTAGCATGTGTGACATACTCCAACTTAGAAGGCAGTACGTTACGGGGAGGGGGACGGTCAGCCCTTTCATCCGCCGCTGGCACACGAGGCAAATAGGCCTCAATCCACTTGTGATTTTTCAAAAAATTGTTAAACTTTAGGGTCTTTACCCCAGAAGGATTATCGACAACAACACTCATTTCGTTTGGAAGACATGACAAAAGAAAGAAGGACGACACAACAAATGACTCTTTTTCAGGGAAGAATGCAGGAACAAGAAAACGGACTAACCTCACCTCGCCATCTTCTTCTGGAAAAGACTTTGAGAAAGAATACAACTTCAAGGAAAACAAGGATCTCTGACGGTTTCAAAGAACTTGAGCAGTTTCTTGAAAATGGGAAGTTTAAAAAGTGTAACTCCTCATCCATCACGCCCTATTTATAGAAGAGGAAAAAATAACCGCTAGTGAAAAACAACTAGCAACAGCCTATTACGCCAAAAAGCCCAATCTAGGCGAGTACGACTCATGACCTTACAAGACGCGTGTACTCCAGGTCTCAGGATGATCCAGGAACAGTCGAATCAACAGGTCTGACCTGCCGAAATTTCAGAGAAAGAGATTTGAAATCATTTCAAAAGGGATCTTTTTTACATTTCTCACGCAATCATTAAATGCAAGCCTTACCCTAAAAACCCCATATGTCACTTGGGGAACATAACCTAAGGTCTAGATCATTATGTGAACTCATGAGGTCATCTTGGGCTTGGATATACGAACCTTAGTTGACTGACACAGGACCGGGGGGACTCGGTTACTTCAAAAGTCTAGCATCATCTCACTTGTACATGACATAATATTATACTGGGGGACTTGATAGTGTATCATTATTAATGGCCCAAGGCCCACTAATCACATGCTCGGATCAAGCCCAAAATAGTTCGCGAAGTCAACACTAACTAGAACAGCATAAGCCCAGGCCAAACTAGGCCTGAAAACTCCTTTCAGGTAGCATAATACGTGCACAAGGAGACAACTGTTACAACTGTCGCTAACGGTTAAGACGTACGAGTCTGACATAACACAACGGGGAACACACAGGAAAGCAGAGCACTCTCTTGTACGAGCCCAAGGACGCATGACGTCTTTCCTCCTTGTCTGCCCTCGGATGATCAACACTTGGCATCCTTGCAGCCGCTGATCACTCCCGAAGGGTTTATCTCTAAACCCTACAAGCCTCTCTATAAAAGGAGAGCAACACACAACATCACATAAGTTTTCACACACTTAGGCAAATACTGCCTTACAACAGTGTAGTATTATTCTTGTTTGAGTGTTACCCGAGCTTCTTGATCTATATCAATCTCATTGGGTTCTTACCGTTCAACACGGGAAACCAAACAACAAAACTATTCACATCTCATCTCTAAACTGGTTTACATACCATACGTAATTACATACCATATGTAAACAATAATAAACATGATTGTGAACAATACCAACAAGTTTAACAAAAAATAAATTTTATAAGGTGTACATTTGTAGGACTAAGTTTTCTTAACATGATGAAAAACTACTTTTCAAACAGTATAGTGCAAAAAGTCTAAAACAAAATATCATATATAGCGATTCGGAGATGTATATTTTTATACCGTATAAATTAAGGAATTGACACTGTCTCCTACCCACTTACGATTATAAACCACTATCAACTAATTTTACCTCATACCTTCATAATATTACCACCTACTATCTTTGTATTGTTGCAACATCACGTGGGTAATCTATAGCTTGTAGATGAGTTAGTTGAAACTGTTATAATTGTCATCATTTGTAAATTTATTATATCGAAAAACATAAAACTGAAAATAGTTTCTCGTCAAAAATTTTAATTGCAAGATATTTGTCACCGCAATCGCACATACTTGCTAGTCTGTTTCTAAACAATAGTGGGTAACTATTATCACTAAAACAGAAATCTTTGGAGCCATGCTATATGCGAACAATTTTAAAATGTCCACCCAAAGCTCTTAAAAATGAAGAGCTTCAACTAAAATCTTGTGTGCTAGGTGCAAATAACCTTAACTGGTCACGCTAATCTCCTGAAAAGGAAGGGCTTTATTTCGTTTGAGTCTGTGCGGCAGTGGGTTTGAACCTCGTGCGTTAGTCGGCAAACAGGTCGGAAATCACGGTTACCAGGAAAAAAAACAAAAAATAATCTTGTGTGATAGTATCAAAACCCTGTAAGTTAATCATTTGAAATGTCTAAACTAATTATCCAAAGAATTATCTATAACTAAAACACAGAATAATATTACGATCAACACAAAACATTTTAGGGCGTTTGGTTGAGGTAAATTCAAGGTAATTAAGAGAATTTGAAATTAAAATTACTTTAATTATCTTGTTTGGTTCACAATAAATATGTGGGCTCAGGAATTTTAATTTCATTTCTTCTTATTAATGGAGGTAAAAATAATCCATTTATAATTCTCTCTGCATAATAGGCATTTTCATTTTTTTTAAATTTTAAATAGCACCATTTAAATATTTAGAACCAAACTTACCTTAATTTCTTTTTTAGATATTTATCTAAACTTACAATCCAACCCTTCAAGTATCACAAATCGACAGAACCCCCACTTACGCAACACAAATCACAATCCAATCCCCCTATATATACATTACAGACACACACACACTCAAAACCTGATTCATAGTAACACGAAACAAAACACAAAGGTTTTCAATTCTTCACTCTTTCAACCAAACCCACAAATGATCAATCACTCTTATTTTTAATTAAATATATAATTTTTTTTAATGTTTATAATGAAATCTGTTCATATAATTGGTTTTTATATAAAACTTTATTGATTGACATTTTGGTGTTGAATTTTATACAGATTTTATAGTGATCTTGTGAAGGATTTGATTAAATTCCATAATGGCATTGGTACGATCATTCTATTTTTTTGTTAATGGTTTTTTTTGAATTGTGTGATGTTTAGTGTTTGGTTTTTAAGGTTTATGTCGGATTCTGTGAGTGTCTGGTTTTTTAAGGTTTGATTTTGATGTTTTGTGGTGAGATTGTTTTTTATGCATATAAGGTGTTTGATGAAATTCCTGAATGAGTTTTAGTGTGAATTTTTAAACTTGTTTGATCATTAAGGTTTATGTCGTAGTTTTTAAGGTTTATATTTGGTTTGTAAGGTTTGATTGTTTTTATGCACATAACGTGTTTGATGAAATTCCTGACTAAGTTTTGATGAGTTATTAGTTAAAGTTGTCTGATCATTAATAGGAGATGTTGATGTGAGAGTCTTTGGTTAGATCATTAGGACGGAGACTAGGCTTATTTGTGTTATAGAGTAGAAACTCGATTAATTAATAAACTCTTTAAAATAATGCTTTTTTGCAGGTCCGGATTCATTCATTTATAGATAAATTAATATCTAGTAATTAATAAATTTAGGTGGTCCCATGAGTATTAATTTATAGAGTTTCTAATGTAGTTTTAAGGAGACCGCTTAACGTTGGACGAAAATGGCATCACGCGTGTGTGGTTGAACAATGATAGTTTGGATGATATCATGTAGTAACTGCTTAGATGACTAAATATAGGAATCATCTTAGGGTATATGTTGCTGTGAGAATCTTTGGTTAAATAAGTGGTGTGTTACGAACTTGACAATATTTGATGATCATCAGTACTGAGACTAGAAAAAGGTTGAAGTTAATATTTAAAAATAGACAAAGGTTGAAGTTTCAAGGAGGTGGCTTAACTTTGGACTAAAAATGGGATTGAACGTGTGTTTTTGAACAGTTTAAGATAGTATATGCTTAGATGACTATAAATAGAAATCGTCTTGGGGTATATGTCATTNATCACTCTTATTTTTAATTAAATATATAATTTTTTTTAATGTTTATAATGAAATCTGTTCATATAATTGGTTTTTATATAAAACTTTATTGATTGACATTTTGGTGTTGAATTTTATACAGATTTTATAGTGATCTTGTGAAGGATTTGATTAAATTCCATAATGGCATTGGTACGATCATTCTATTTTTTTGTTAATGGTTTTTTTTGAATTGTGTGATGTTTAGTGTTTGGTTTTTAAGGTTTATGTCGGATTCTGTGAGTGTCTGGTTTTTTAAGGTTTGATTTTGATGTTTTGTGGTGAGATTGTTTTTTATGCATATAAGGTGTTTGATGAAATTCCTGAATGAGTTTTAGTGTGAATTTTTAAACTTGTTTGATCATTAAGGTTTATGTCGTAGTTTTTAAGGTTTATATTTGGTTTGTAAGGTTTGATTGTTTTTATGCACATAACGTGTTTGATGAAATTCCTGACTAAGTTTTGATGAGTTATTAGTTAAAGTTGTCTGATCATTAATAGGAGATGTTGATGTGAGAGTCTTTGGTTAGATCATTAGGACGGAGACTAGGCTTATTTGTGTTATAGAGTAGAAACTCGATTAATTAATAAACTCTTTAAAATAATGCTTTTTTGCAGGTCCGGATTCATTCATTTATAGATAAATTAATATCTAGTAATTAATAAATTTAGGTGGTCCCATGAGTATTAATTTATAGAGTTTCTAATGTAGTTTTAAGGAGACCGAAAATGGCATCACGCGTGTGTGGTTGAACAATGATAGTTTGGATGATATCATGTAGTAACTGCTTAGATGACTAAATATAGGAATCATCTTAGGGTATATGTTGCTGTGAGAATCTTTGGTTAAATAAGTGGTGTGTTACGAACTTGACAATATTTGATGATCATCAGTACTGAGACTAGAAAAAGGTTGAAGTTAATATTTAAGAATAGACAAAGGTTGAAGTTTCAAGGAGGTGGCTTAACTTTGGACTAAAAATGGGATTGAACGTGTGTTTTTGAACAGTTTAAGATAGTATATGCTTAGATGACTATAAATAGAAATCGTCTTGGGGTATATGTCATTATGAGAGTCTTTGGTTGAATAAGTGTTATGAAGTTGTGAAAACTTGATTTTTAGTTTCACTGCAATATTTTGCTTTGAAGTTATTATGTAAGGATAGAAAAAGTTGATTTTGACGAGACTGATAAGCATTGGGCTAAAATGGCAACACGCCTGTGTTGGTTGAACAATTTATGATAATTTGGATGATAGCATTTTCTGTACTAGTATTGTCATGTTAATTAGTTCAATGTAAAGTTACTAACCTTGATATGTTTACTATGTCAGGACGATGAAGATTACGGCGACCTAGCTTCTATGTTTGAGCAGAATTATCGCTGTTACCCTGTTTCTTTTATTGACAAGGTTTTGATATCGTTAGTCATATTACCATGATTTAAAAAAGTTAAAGAGAAAATCAAACCATCTTTCAATGGAACGATAATTATGTGTAGCATAATTTGCATCATGAATGCTAATTATAGCACGTGACACGTGAATAGCTAAACAGATTTTGAAAATCATCCTTTAATCTTTAATATCTACCCACGTGGTCAAATGCACATTACCTCTTCAGCTTGATGTTTGACTCTTTCTGAATATTTATTTTTGTGTATCTTATGCAGTCCCATTTGGAGAAGGGTGATAAAAGTGAGTTTACTCTGTGCATTTTTCTTGTAATCACTCTGTTCTCATAAAATATGACGGGATATAATTTAATATGTTTTTTCTCTTTGGTTTGCAGTTATAATGCCTCCATCTGCTCTTGATCGCCTTGGTTAGTGGTTAACTTCTTTTTCTTTAAAAAAATAAATAAATAAATAAATAAATAAATAAATAAAAATCTAAGAACTATAAGTTGATCGACTAAATCTATGTGTTATTCTCTATTGTGCAGCACATTTGCAAATAGATTATCCAATGTTATTTAAACTTACAAATCCTTTGGCTGGTAAAGTTTCCCATTGTGGTGTTCTTGAATTCGTGGCAGATGAGGGATTGATATACATTCCATACTGGGTATGATTTGATCTATTTATAATAACTTCGAAAGATGCTAGATGTCAAAATCTTTATTTTTATTATCATATCTTAGATGATGGAGAACATGCTGTTACAAGAAGGGGATATTGTGAATGTCAAGAACGCCAGTTTATCAAAGGGAACTTATGTGAAACTTCAGCCTCATACGACAGATTTTCTTGATGTATCGAATCCAAAAGCCATGTGAGTTTTACCATCCATGATTTACTATTATGGGAAATCTATGTGGAGGCCGCCATATATTGAAACTAGTATATAGGCCACGAAAGTATTTTTTGGTTTCATCGCCTATAGCATGTTGACACCATATCCAAGATTTTTGTCATTTCAAAAATTTTAAGGGCATTTTGATGACCTGACACATTGTTTTGTTGTAATTGGTATAATATGAAACCATATACATATTTTTAACGCCTGTTAAGTAGTTTATTTTATTTTGTTATTTATTTTATTTTATTTTATTTTTATTATTATTATTATGTTATTATGGTTGGCCTTGATGAAGAAAGTGGAATATACACATTATCCCTTATTTATTTGGGCATATAACTCATCCTGACATGTTCTTTTAGTATAAATAGAGCCTAATATGTATTGGGGCGTTTTATAAAGTAGTTTCAATATATGGACAGGCTTAATAGAAGAAGTAGCATAGTTGGGTGGCTACGTTATCCCATTTTCTAGTTGGGGATTATTCCATAAAAGAATTCCTAAACTTTGTTCTGATTTATAATTTTTCTGTATCTATTGACCATCTTTTTCTGCGAGACAAAAACATAAAAATCATTACAAAAACTATAAAACCCGTCAGAAGTTTCAAAATTCTGATTTAAGGTTACTGGTCAAAATTATAACCCGGCAGATGAGTACCCTACAGATATCAGAACATAATTAGTTATTTTGGCAATAACCCCTTGAATATATGGAAAAGTTCTCAAATTATTGGCTTATTTCTAATTGAACTGCCAGCTTAGAGACCTCATTAAGAAGCTACTCTTGTTTAACTACTGGTGACACGATCATGGTGCCATATAACAACAAGAAGTTTTATATCGACATAGTTGAAGCTAAACCATCAGCTGCTATAAGTATAATTGAGACTGACTGTGAAGTTGACTTTGCTCCCCCACTCGACTATAAAGAACCTGAAAAACCATTTGAAACCTCAGGTGTCTCCAGAAGGTTGGTTTTCTGTTCTATTAAACTTCACCTTGTTTTTCTCGTTAAACAGTTCTAAATGTAAATGTTTAATGGCAGTTGAAGAAGAACCTCCTAACAAAATTCCCAAGTTCAACCCGTTCAGTGGTTCAGCAAGAAGGTTAGATGGAAAACCGGCTGAGGCTGTGGCCGCACCGGTGCTTCAGCCACACAAGGCCGAAGCTACTACTAGTGATGCCAATGGCTCAACACCATCAACCTCTGGTTCAAGAAAACGTTCTGGAAAGCTTGTTTTCGGTTCAAATGCAGATCAAAATTCAAATGGAGTGCCAAAAGTATGATCTATTTCTTGAGATTGTTGTGTTGCTTTTTTCTCACCTACTATTTGATAGGGCAATTTCGACATGTGTTTTATCTTAAACGGGCTAAATTTTAAAAAATCATGCTTAGAGAGGAACGGATGAAACGGCTTAAAATTTTTTCATAAGGACACCGTTCTATGGACACATAAATATGCGTTGCATAATCTATTTTTTAATGCATAAAACCTACTAAATCAAAATAATTTAAGAATTTGCATTAGGGTTTTTCAAATTTGTCTCATAAGGGCACATTCTATGGTGCACTTACTGATTGAATGCTTAGTTAAGTTCAATTTTTGCATTATCAACGTGTACTAAAATGACCCATTTCTATAACTCGTTTTGAACTGTTACCCGACTTACTATCATACCGCTTCTAGCTAGTAGTGAGAGGACAAACTCTGTTATGCGTTGTTATTTAAATTTGGTCTCATGAATTGCAGCCTGCTGTGAAAGAAGCAAAACAAGAGTCATCAAAGAAGGAAGAAGAACCCAAATTTCAAGCATTTACAGGCAAGAAGTACTCTCTAAAAAACTAAAGTATGTGAAGTCAAGGTTTTTGGTTGAAGTTATGTTCATGTTCTACATTTTTTCTGCATTCGCAGTAAACTTTTTTTGAAACCCATGTAGTCATGTGCATTCACTCGTATTTTTGTTAAGTTATACAAATTTTTTTCTTTATTTATATCCAGCGTTTTGTGATACCTCACAATGGTTTCTTTCTTTTATGATTACAAACAACCGTCATTCTTGATACTCTCTAAGAATGAGATATTGATAAATTATGGAAAGTGTAATGCATTGGCCACAATTTGTCCAAAATGTTGCATTTTGCTTTTCCACCATGATGTTTTGTTTCAAGAACAAATGAATGTAGACGTTGGTTTCAAGAACAAATCAATCAAAGGTTTGAATATCTAGTTACCTTCCCGATCTGGTGGTGAGTAGATGTTGGTAATTAAAGAGTTTACCGGTTGATCCTTTTTAGATATAAGTGTTTGCAGTGTAGATTGAAACCCTCTGGTTTCATAGGAAAATGGCTCCATTGAACTTCAATGAGTTTTTGAGATGGTATATAACCAACTGATTTTCTTTGTCATATATCTAATAGAAGTAGCAACTGCGATCAATTGGTGGATGGAAAATAATTTTGTTGATATCATATAGTAAATTATCATCTGTATATTTTGTAATTACCATGGAAGGTTCATTAGATTTGTAATGTGTGCATAGATATATGATCCTTGTGATCAGAGTTCAAAGCCAGAGCATTGCCTTGTTAAGGCAGACGACGGGGGCTCGAGCAGTCGAGGTTTATGGATCAAGTAAAGTCCCTAGACCTTTGTTGGTAAAGTTTGGCCATTGGCATCAAGCCAAAAGATCAATATACAACTCATATTTGTCATAGAACCAATAAACCAATTCTAGCCATTCATTTTTTTTTCCCTCATTGGCACCAAACCACCTTAATGGCGCGAGAAGATGCAAGGGGTTACCCAGTACAGGCACCATAGGGTAACCCTTGTGCCTTATATATATATTTTTGACTGTGTATATATTGGATGACCGCAATACCTTGTTTAGTTTGGGCGTGGTATCTGTCTAAACCCCGCGTTCGCCTTCGCGCGATGTGAATGAGTAGCTCTGATACATGGGTACCTTGTGCTCTAAGGCTGACTGTAATTTTTTGTATGGTACTCTATACGTTGTTATGGATCACCCAAACCATCTACCATCTATCTCTTCAAAGCGGTCTTGGTTGGTGTGGTCATTTCGAACTTTGTTGAGGACGGAAACTAGCAGATTGGGGCTATTATTTAAATTTCCAGCAGCTAGTTTGTATTTTAAAACATATTGTGACATTTTTATTTAAAGTATATTATTTTGGGTTCAGCCTTATTGAAATCCATATGCATTTCTCCAGTTTTTCTTATTTAGCCTTTAATCCCTAAGTCTTTTTATATATATTTGACTGGTCTATGGCTCCCGTCGACATTTTATGGCTTCCGTCTAAACCACATTTTAGTGTTGATTGTTGTTTGACTGTTTTATCTACAACAGTACATTATCATGATCCATAATTATACTTATAGTTTATAACTTCCATAATCTTTGTATATAACAAAATACAAATACATATTCCTTAAGAACTCACAAAGGATCGAACAATGTTATATGTCTGAATGTCAACATATATCAAACAATCCCCATAGACATGGCAACAAAATATTCAAAGATTCTTAAGCCTACCATAAACTAGTTTATAGTATATTTCAGTCCACGTTTTTTGCTGTTAATGTTTACCATTTAAAATCTTCGGACTCTCGAACATATGTATTTTTTTTAGCAAATACCAATAATCGATATTCAGTATACATAAAACCATAAACTATATCTAATCCTCATTCATAATAATTTTAATGTAACTCAGGACAGATATTGTATCGTGCGTCCGCAGGCAATAACAGCATAGAAGAAAGTCTCGAAACTCGTAATTTACTATTATTTTTCCTGCGGCTCTAATACAAAACATCAACTTCTGAGTAAAACCTATGTGTTTTTTGTGGTTGCATTGAAGGTTAGGATAGAGTAAACACCACTATACATCCAAAAACCGACGTTACCGATGATATTTCAATATATATATAGTAGTATTATAATATATATATATATACACACACACACAATACACATATATGTATATATACACACACACACAACACATATATATATATATATATATGTAATATATATAATATATAGTATATGTATTAATATATATATATAATATATATGTATATATTATATTAGTAATATATAAATATAGGTNNNTTTTTTTTTTTTTTTTTTTTTTTTTTTTTTTAATCTAATTACCAAAAAACAATTCAACCCTTGGGTTTCTAAAAATTAAATATCTTCGCAAACCGTTAACCGTTAACGTGAAAAAAAAAAATCAAAAAAACAAAATCATCGCCACGAGAAATTAAATTATCCTTCTATACGATTATGACAGCTGTTATGATACTTTCGACGAACCCCTTTGTTTTCTCGACTTTTTTTCTTTTTTTTGTTTTTTTTTTTTCTTTTTTTTTTTTGTTTTTTTTCCAAAATTTCCGCCCAACAAAGCACATGTCGAGTTTGTAAAGTCACGCCTGTGATTCGTTAAACATCAAACTCATATGTGATTTTTACGAATCACATATGATTATTTCTTGGGCAGAAACTTTAAAAATGAAAAAATCTCTTCGAAAAAAAAGTGTCGTCAAAGAGTATATAGAGGCTATCTGACATATCTATAGAGGAAGATGAATTTAATTCTCGTCGCGCATGAATATATATATATATATATGAATTAAAAAATAAGAAAAAAAATGAAACGACGTCGTTTTGATGGCAAGTTTACTTCAAACATGGAACAACGTCGTATGGTGGCAAGCAAAAAAAAAATATGACGTCGTTTTGAAGGCCCTCTAAACGGCGTCGTTTCTCATGGTAAATGTATAATAGAGTAATTATTTTTAATTTTTTTAAAAAAAGTGTTGGGTCACCAGTAAGGTCATTATTACAGGCATTTGAAAAAGAGAAAAACTAAGGTGGTGCTAACGTGGCAGAGTGATCTGGTCACCTTTAGTGTCACCATTATTATCAGTTTAAAGGGTATTAGTATTTGGATCAGTATTTATAGATAAATGTACAGTCAACAATCATTTTTTTATTTCAACACTAGGAAAGTTTAGGCTGTGCATATGCACAACCATAGATGTCCTTCAATATACCATGTTATGCAAGGGACCTAACCAATTGGGGCATCGTGTTGATCCGCAAAAAAAGCAATGTGGATGTCACATTTTTTGTTTGATGGCCTGATTTGAGAATAAAGAGTACTTTTTTTTTCTTCTAAAGTGATTCACCCTGGTATAATATATTAATCGCATAATCAAATAAGTACAATGAAATGTGGCAGAAGTACCACATTAACCTCAAGCAACGCTTGAACAACCCACTAACTCGCTAGTGACAGGCCAAAAAGCGAAAAAGAAAACTAGGAACATACAATAACTAAATCACCAATAGGAAACAACCAATTCAGAAAACATGAATCACCACAACTATCCATATGCAGCTTCGAAGGAGAAGGATGCACAAACTGAGACTCCTTCCTTAAAAAACCTTCCCAAGAAAAACCCAGTGGGAAAAACCTTGGAGAAGGAAAAAAGAGTACAATTCTCAATTGGAACTCCAACGAACAAACAGAAACGCCAAGAGCATCAGCTAATGAATACGAACCCTCCACGAATAACCAACTTTGAAACCAATCTTCAAAATGGAGAACCGGCATCAAGAACGCATAAGTGAGTAGGGTAACTTCCAAACATGCAAAAGATCTTTCACGTTTGTCGTCTTCTTGAATATACACGAGAGAAGCTTGAGGTGAATCGTAGACTTGATCATATCAACAACTTGAGCTTCGGATCTCTTATGATTCTTGAATACCCTGTTGTTCCTTTCTTGGCATATAAAATAAGTAGCAGCAGCAAACAGAAGCTTCGAAACAACACTTCTAACCGACATGAAATTCAACAAATGAATAAGGAACTGCACTATTGCATCCAAAAAGGATGGAATAACCTGTAAACCTGCAAAAACCTTCAAAGTATTCCAAACCTGAAACGAAAACAGACAATCAAAGAAAAGGTGATCATGAGAGTCCAGTTGCAGCCCGTGTAACGGGCACTGAAACAGGTTTAAGTTAGTATCGCTGCTAACATCCCATTGTCTCAACATGTCCTGAGTCTTTAACCTCCGCTTCATGACTAACCACAAGTGAAAAGCATGCCGCGAAATACGATGAGAAAACCAAACCAAATGATACCAATCCACTATAGAACCACGAGGCCTAATACTCTTCCAAACCATGACAACCGAAAATGGCTTATAAATCCCGTCATTAGTCCTCCAGAATAACCAATCCTCTATAGAATTCACAAGATTCGGGACAAAAACTAAATTAAGAGACGGGTATGTTAGTGCAAATATTACGATATTTAATCTATACAGTCTCGTTTGTTTTGATTGATGACAAACGTATAACTTGATACATAACGTAAAATGTACAAGTTACTTGTAATCTTATTTTTTCTCAACATACATTCAACACCTCTCAACGTCTCAAGTCCTCGTATGCTACAACACAGGTTCGTACATGTTTGTTATGTGGCATTATGATCAAACCCCTTGACCAACCATTTAGAATGACTAAAATACTTTTAGGTGTCAAAGTGTTAAACATATATTAACTAGTTGAGAAATACATTTTAAAACAAACTCTTGTTTACATTTTAATCAAAATGAAAATGGTTTTATTACCTCATGTATAGTGTCATCTAAATCTAGAAAGATCACAAAAGATATCTCGGAAAGATTGTGAAAGATCTTGGAAAGATTTAGATTAGATTTCTAAAAGATTTGGAAGATCTTGTTTTTCTATTAATAGTAGCCCATTGTTTTACCCATGGTTTTTGAATCACTTGAACACATATTCTCTCTAAATATGTTCTCATACATTTAGATCAATAGTAACATACATGAATCACCCTTTCTATAATGATCATTATGTTACTAACTCTCATTATGTTGTAAGCATACACTCGTAATGATCTTGTGAAGCAAGCTAAAAGATCATGAGTCACAAGCATAGCATACTTCATGATCCACCAAGAAGGTTAAAAGATCTTGAAGTCATCATTCATTAAAGCATACCAACATATGAAGATTCAAGGGCACTTGACATCCTCAATGATTGAAGACTTCTTATTCAAGAAGTTCATGTAGATTAGTCATTCATATCCATTAGACTTTTATGTCTGGGATCATCATTGTATCATCACAATCTATTCACCAAACTAGATTAGATGGTTTATGTGTTTGTGCGACTTCTTATTCAAGAAGTTCATGTAGATTAGTCATTCATATCCATTAGACTTTTATGTCTGGGATCATCATTGTATCATCACAATCTATTCACCAAACTAGATTAGATGGTTTATGTGTTTGTGCCATAAAACACAAGCTTTTTATGTTGGGCCATAAAACATAGCGGAAGTAGTTGTACCCTTGTAAAAGAACTAGCGGGAGTGGTTGTACCCTTGTAAAAGAACCCGGTATTTAGCTTTGTACCGGATAAAGTGTAAGCGACGATTGTAAGGTTTTCTCCGCCGAGAAGGGAGGTTGTTGATCTAGTGAAGTAACTCTCGAGTTGGGTACTCGGGGCGTGGACGTAGGGCAAGGACAAAAGAGGTCCTTGTAGCCGAACCACGATAAATACTCGTGTCGTGAATGGTTTGCACTTTCCCTTTACTTATTGCTTTGCTTTGATGTTTGCATTATGTGATTGTGTGTGTTGTGACTTGTTGTTTGTACTTGTGTGATAACATGTATTAAGTTATGTTGGTCATAAACAACAAGAAACGTCTTTCATATTACAACAAGCTAAAATGGACATTTGATACAACAAGTAGTAAAGTTTTTAAACGGTAACGTATTCACCCCCCCTCTACGTTTTCACAATTGGTATCAGAGCCTTGTAGCTCTTTTTTTCAAAACAAATGGTTTTTAAAATGGAGTACGATCCATGTATCAAATTACCATTGAAGCAGAATATAATATGAAAAATGTTTCGCTAATTATACTTAGAAATTTTGTTGTTAAATGTTACTTTGTATACAAGCTTGAAGGTGTCCTTGAAAAATAAAAGAAAACATTTCTTAAAATTTATAAGTGTCAAATTATGTGCTTAGAGCTAATTTACGTAAAATACGGTTTTAAAAGGAGCGTTTGGGATAACTATAAATCTAGTTGAATAATCACCTCCGTAAATGTTTAGATAAGTCACATAAGTAAAAATGATGTTTAATATGTGCATTATATGTTCACAATGAAGTCTAGTAAGTCCTACACATTTTCGCTATGCGAAAATACATATTTTTAGCATTATATGCCTTTTTTTCACAGAAGACCATGGATTGGGAGGAACCAAATCAAGGGTTCCGTCCTCTTTGGAGAAAGGTTCCTTGGCTACACAGTCCAAAATTTTTGTATAACTTCAGAAATTCATAACTAATTAACCGTAAGTCCATAGGAGTCGCGCCACCTATCAATTTAAAGGGAATTGAGTCTAATTTCATTTAAAAATACTCTCATGACCTAAATCTAAATTGAAGTAAGTAGAATACCAAATACTACAGTGTGTTCAAAATATTAAGTTTCGGTTTGGCATAGAAACTTAAATTTTTGAGTTAGGCAATATAAGTTAGTATCCTTTGAACATTGATATGATTTCTTTTGAAACTAAAAGAACTTGGTGATATTTATGAATATAAAGGAAACTAATCAAGCTTGGTATACATCGTCATATTTAACGCAAAGTGACGAAAAGTATTATGTTTCTGCTATGCTAAATGACTACTTGTTTTAGTTTATGTTGGTTGCATATATGTTACTTACTTATTTCATATTGTTGTTTATACTTGTTTGCTTGTGTAACATAAGTGTCAATCTTGCTATGATTTTCATTTGCTAGTTTGAAAATTGTTTTTGCATTACTCATAGACTTAGATAACTTTCTTTATTAATATCATGCATAATTCACTTAGGATTGAGAACTAAGTAAAACTAGTCATGTACATTGAAAAATGTTGTTTTGCACAAACTCTCGCCTAATAGTTCAAGTGTGTCACTACCTTCAATGATTATCTAAACATATAGTATCTTTGAAAAAGGTGTTTGGTGCAATGTGGTTTAAACAATGATGATTTATGGATTTGTCTTTTCTTGGAATAATAACTTGATTATGTATTATGTGAACTAACGAACAAGTGCAGGTGGATAACATCCTAATGTTATCATTTTCCCATGTTTTCACTTCCATAAGTGGAAATATTAACGCTTGCTTGATCTTGAACGGTACGTGTATTTTTACTTGTATGATTGTGGTTTCTCAAAGTAACTTGGTTAGTTACATGTGTTTCTACAACTTTTATGGAGTTAGAATAAGGTTAAGGTACTCAAAAATTTTCATTGCAAAATGAGGACAGTAGGGTAGGGTTTGGATGGAACCAATTTCTGGGTTCCGTCCGTGTTCCAATTTGGCTACGCCAAATTTGACCCAACGGATTGGGTGGAACCAAATTGTGGGTTCCGCCCGTTTAGTCTTTTGGTTCCGCCAGTCCTGTAGCATCCTTTTTAAATTTTCGTTTAAATCCCTCACTCAAGATCACTCACTTTCATCACTAGGATTCTTCTCACTAATATTTACTTATATTAGGATCATGACATCTCACTTGAACCTATAGGATAATCATCTATAATAACACTTTCAAATTTCACAAGAATGATCCAAGATACCTTTCTCCATAAAGGAAGGAATCCGGAAACTTGTTCCTTGCAATCCTCGAACCACTGAGTATTTGTGATCACTACACACACTCACTGCATTCTTTTGTCCTTTACTCATTCATTAGCTTGATTAGTAA
>LBNU01019982.1:193177-216496 GCA_014162995.1 Artemisia annua
TATATAAAACTTTATTGATTGACATTTTGGTGTTGAATTTTATACAGATTTTAGAGTGATCTTGTGAAGGATTTGATTAAATTCCATAATGGCATTGGTATGATCATTCTATATATATATTTTTTTGTTAATGGTTTTTGAATTGTTTGATGTCTAGTGTTTGGTTTTTAAGGTTTATGTTGGATTCTGTGAGTGTCTGGTTTTTTAAGGTTTGATTTTGGTGTTTTGTGATGAGATTGTTTTTATGCATATAAGGTGTTTGATGAAATTCCTGAGTCACTTTTAGTGTGACTTTTTAAATTTGTCTGATCATTAAGGTTTATGTTTAGTTTTTAAGGTTTATATTTGGTTTCTAAGGTTTGATTGTTTTATGCACATAACATGTTTGATGAAATTCCTGACTAAGTTTTGATGAGTTATTAATGAAAGTTGTCTGATCATTAATAGGAGATGTTGATGCGAGAGTCTTTGGTTAGATCATTAGGACGGAGACTAGGCTTATTTGTGTTATAGAGTAGAAACTCGATAAATTAATACTCGATTAATTAATAAACTCTTTAAAATAATGCTTTTTTGCAGGTCCGGATTCATTCATTTATAGATAAATTAATATCTAGTAATTAATAAATTTAGGTGGTCCCATGAGTATTAATTTATAGAGTTTCTAATGTAGTTTTAAGGAGACCGCTTAACGTTGGACGAAAATGGCATCACGCGTGTGTGGTTGAACAATGATAGTTTGGATGATATCATGTAGTAACTGCTTAGATGACTAAATATAGGAATCATCTTAGGGTATATGTTGCTGTGAGAATCTTTGGTTAAATAAGTGGTGTGTTACGAACTTGACAATATTTGATGATCATCAGTACTGAGACTAGAAAAAGGTTGAAGTTAATATTTAAAAATAGACAAAGGTTGAAGTTTCAAGGAGGTGGCTTAACTTTGGACTAAAAATGGGATTGAACGTGTGTTTTTGAACAGTTTAAGATAGTATATGCTTAGATGACTATAAATAGAAATCGTCTTGGGGTATATGTCATTGTGAGAGTCTTCGGTTGAATAAGTGTTATGTTATGAAGTTGTGAAAACTTGATTTTTAGTTTCACTGCAATATTTTGCTTTGAAGTTATTATGTAAGGATAGAAAAAGTTGAATTTTGACGAGACTGATAAGCATTGGGCTAAAATGGCAACACGCCTGTGTTGGTTGAACAATTTATGATAATTTGGATGATATCATTTTCTGTACTAGTATTGTCATGTTAATTAGTTCAATGTAAAGTTACTAACCTTGATATGTTTACTATGTCAGGACGATGAAGATTACGGCGACCTAGCTTCTATGTTTGAGCAGAATTATCGCTGTTACCCTGTTTCTTTTATTGACAAGGTTTTGATTTCGTTAGTCATATTACCATGATTTAAAAAAGTTAAAGAGAAAATCAAACCATCTTTCAATGGAACGATAATTATGTGTAGCATAATTTGCATCATGAATGCTAATTATAGCACATGACACGTGGAATAGCTAAACAGATTTTGAAAATCATCCTTTAATCTTTAATATCTACCCACGTGGTCAAATGCACATTACCTCTTCAGCTTGATGTTTGACTCTTTCTGAATATTTATTTTTGTGTATCTTATGCAGTCCCATTTGGAGAAGGGTGATAAAAGTGAGTTTACTCTGTGCATTTTTCTTGTAATCACTCTGTTCTCATAAAATATTACGGGGTATAATTTAATATGTTTTTTCTCTTTGGTTTGCAGTTATAATGCCTCCATCTGCTCTTGATCGCCTTGGTTAGTGGTTAACTTCTTTTTCTGTTTTTTTTAAAAAAAAAAAAATCTAAGAACTATAAGTTGATCGACTAAATCTATGTGTTATTCTCTATGTGCAGCACATTTGCAAATAGATTATCCAATGTTATTTAAACTTACAAATCCTTTGGCTGGTAAAGTTTCCCATTGTGGTGTTCTTGAATTCGTGGCAGATGAGGGATTGATATACATTCCATACTGGGTATGATTTGATCTATTTATAATAACTTCGAAAGATGCTAGATGTCAAAATCTTTATTTTTATTATCATATCTTAGATGATGGAGAACATGCTGTTACAAGAAGGGGATATTGTGAATGTCAAGAACGCCAGTTTATCAAAGGGAACTTATGTGAAACTTCAGCCTCATACGACAGATTTTCTTGATGTATCGAATCCAAAAGCCATGTGAGTTTTACCATCCATGATTTACTATTATGGGAAATCTATGTGGAGGCCGCCATATATTGAAACTAGTATATAGGCCACGAAAGTATTTTTTGGTTTCATCGCCTATAGCATGTTGACACCATATCCAAGATTTTTGTCATTTCAAAAATTTTAAGGGCATTTTGATGACCTGACACATTGTTTTGTTGTAATTGGTATAATATGAAACCATATACATATTTTTAACGCCTGTTAAGTAGTTTATTTTATTTTGTTATTTATTTTATTTTATTTTTTTTTTTATTATTATTATGTTATTATGGGTGGCCTTGATGAAGAAAGTGGAATATACACATTATCCCTTATTTATTTGGGCATATAACTCATCCTGACATGTTCTTTTGCCAGAATTAGTATAAATAGAGCCTAATATGTATTGGGGCGTTTTATAAAGTACTTTCAATATATGGACAGGCTTAATAGAAAAAGTCGCATAGTTGGGTGGCCTCCACGTACGTTATCCCATTTTCTAGTTGGGGATTATTCCATAAAAGAATTCCTAAACTTTGTTCTGATTTATAATTTTTATGTATCTATTGACCATCTTTTTCTGCGAGACAAAAACATAAAAATCATTACAAAAACTATAAAACCCATCAGAAGTTTCAAAATTCCGATTTAAGGTTACTGGTCAAAATTATAACCCGGCAGATGAGTACCCTACAGATATCAGAACATAATTAGTTATTTTGGCAATAACCCCTTGAATATATGGAAAAGTTCTCAAATTATTGGCTTATTTCTAATTGAACTGCCAGCTTAGAGACCTCATTAAGAAGCTACTCTTGTTTAACTACTGGTGACACGATCATGGTGCCATATAACAACAAGAAGTTTTATATCGACATAGTTGAAGCTAAACCATCAGCTGCTATAAGTATAATTGAGACTGACTGTGAAGTTGACTTTGCTCCCCCACTCGACTATAAAGAACCTGAAAAACCTTTGAAATCTAAGGTGTCTCCAGAAGGTTGGTTTTCTGTTCTATTAAACTTCACCTTGTTTTTCTCGTTAAACAGTTCTAAATGTGAATGTTTAATGGCAGTTGAAGAAGAACCTCCTAACAAAATTCCCAAGTTCAACCCGTTCAGTGGTTCAGCAAGAAGGTTAGATGGAAAACCGGCTGAGGCTGTGGCCGCACCGGTGCTTCAGCCACATAAGGCCGAAGCTACTACTAGTGATGCCAATGGCTCAACACCATCAACCTCTGGTTCAAGAAAACGTTCTGGAAAGCTTGTTTTCGGTTCAAATGCAGATCAAAATTCAAATGGAGTGCCAAAAGTATGATCTTTTTCTTGAGATTGTTGTGTTGCTTTTTTCTCACCGTTACTATTTGATAGGGCAATTTTGACATGTGTTTTATCTTAAACAGGCTAAATTTTAAACAATCATGCTTAGAGGGGAATGGATGAAACGTCTTAAAATTTTGTCATAAGGGCACGTTCTATGGACACATAATTATGCGTTGCATAATTTATTTTTTAATGCATACAACCTACTAAATCAAAATAATTTAAGAATTTGTATTAGGGTTTTTCTAATTTGTCTCATAAAGGCACGTTCTATGGCACTTAATGATTGAATGCTTAGTTAAGTTCAATTTTTGCATTATCAGCGTGTACTAAAATGACCCATTTCTATAACTCGTTTTGAATTGTTACCCGACTCACTATCATACCGCTTCTAGCTAGTAGTGAGAGGACCAACTCTATTATGCGTTGTTATTTAAATTTGGTCTCATGAATTGCAGCCTGCTGTGAAAGAAGCAAAACAAGAGTCATCAAAGAAGGAAGAAGAACCCAAATTTCAAGCATTTACAGGCAAGAAGTACTCTCTAAAAAACTAAAGTATGTGAAGTCAAGGTTTTTGGTTGAAGTTATGTTCATGTTCTACATTTTTTGTGCATTCGCAGTAAACTTTTTTTGAAACCCATGTAGTCATGTGCATTCACTAGTATTTTTGTTAAGTTATACAAATTTTTATCTTTATTTATATCCAGCGTTTTGTGATACCTCACAATGGTTTCTTTCTTTTATGATTGCAAACAACCGTCATTCTTGATACTCTCTAAGAATGAGATATTGATAAATTATGGGAAGTGTAAATGCATTGGCCACAGTTTGTCCAAAATGTTGCATTTTGCTTTTCCACCATGATGTTTTGTTTCAAGAACAAATCAATGTAGACGTTGGTTTCAAGAACAAATCAATCGATGGTTTGAATATCTAGTTACCTTTCCGATATTGTGGTGAGTAGATGTTGGTAATTAAAGAGTTTACCGGTTGATCCTTTTGAGATATAAGTGTTTGTCATGTAGATTGAAACCCTCTGGTTTCATCGGAAAATGGCTCCATTGAACTTCAATTTGAGTTTTTGAGATGGCATATAACCAACTGTTTTTCTTTGTCATATATCTTGCAGAAGTAGCAACTGCGATCAATTGGTGGATGGAAAATAATTTTGTTGATATCATGTAGTAAATTATCATCTGTATATTTTGTAATTACCATGGAAGGTTCATTACCTTCCATGGTAATGTGTGCATAGATATGATCCTTGTGATCAGAGTTCAAAGCCATAGCATTGCCTTGTTAAGGCAGACGACGGGGCTCGAGCAGTCGAGGTTTATGGATCAAGTAAAGTCCCTAGACTTTTGTTGGTAAAGGTTGGCCATTGGCATCAAATGTTTTCTTGCTTGCAATGGGACTTATTGGGTCACAAACCTCCCGATACCATTCTAAGATTATGGTGCCCATGGCTATTGGCCATGGCACCAACCCACCTTATGGCGCGAGAAGTGTGCCAGGGGCACCAGTCCATGGCACCATAGGGTAACTTGTGCTCTAAGGCCGACTGTAATGGAGACCCAACCTTGGTAGGTTTGGTCGGCAAACCCATCGAATGATGGAGAAGGAAAAAACTAGCCACTGGGCTACTATCCAATAGTTTTTTTTTTCCCTTCCTTTCTTTCTTTCTTTCTTTAATAAACTTGCCTTATAAATACCTCAATACTTCTCCATTTTTATACAAATTTTCAACCCCAATCTTTATACACACTTTAGCTTCTTAAACACAACAAACAGCCCATGCACCTAACTATAACTAAACTAGAACAAAGCAAAACATATTCATAAAAACACGAAGAATAACATTAATATGTCAACATATACAAACATCCTTAGACATGCAACAAAACATCAAATCCTACTACCATAAACCTAGTATTAACAGTAACATTTAACAATCTTCAAACTCAAATAGTATAGCAAACAAAATCGACGATAACAAAAGCAAACTAACCAACCCTCGTTCTAGAACTTTATAACTCAGAAAATGTTCGTCGCCTGCCAAACAACCGAAGAAATAAAAAACACGTAATTCTAGACACCCGATCCAAAAACATACACTTCTAGTAAGCTCTGGGTGTTTTATGCATGAAGGTATGCATGAAGGTAGGTGAAAACCCAATATATATCTGAATAAAAAATAAGAAAAAAAATGAAACGACGTCGTTTTGAAGGCAAGTTTGCAAAAAAAATGACGTCGTTTTGAAGGCCCTCTAAACGGCGTCGTTTCTTATGGTAAATGTATAATAGCGTAATTATTAATGAAATTTTAATTTTAAAAAAAGTGTTGGGTTACCCGTAAGGTCATTATTACAGGCATTTGAAAGAGAGAAAAGCTAAGGTGGTGCTAATGTGACAGAGTGGTCTAGTCACCTTTAGTGTCACCATTATTATCAGTTTAAGGGGTATTAGTATTTGGATCAGTATTTATAGATAAATGTACACTCAACTATCATTTTTTTTATTTCAACACTAGGAAAGTTTAGGCTGTGCATATGCACAACCGTAGATGTCCTTCAGTTTAATATACCATGTTATGCAAATGACCTAAACAATTGGGGCATCGTGTTGATCCAAAAAAAAAAAAAAGCAATGTGGATGTCACATTCTTTGTTTGATATTTGAGAATAAGGAGTATTTTTTTTGGTAAAAGTGATTCACCCTGGTAAAATATATTAATTACAGAACCAAATAAGTACAATGGAATGTGGCAGAAGTACCATATTAACCTCAAACAATGCTTGAACAACCCACTAACTCGCTAGTGACAGGCCACAAAGCGAAAAGAAAACTAGGAACATACAATAACTAAATCACCAATAGGAAACAACCACTTCAGAAAACATGAATAACCACAACTATCCATAAGCCGCTTCGAAAGAGAAGGATGCACCAACTGAGACTGCCTCCTTAAAAAACCTTTCCAAGAAAAACTCAGTGGGAAAAACCTTGGAGAAGGAAAAAAGAGTACAACTCTCAATTGGAACTCCAAAGAACAAATAAAAACGCCAAGAGCATCAGCCAATGAATACGAACCCTCAACAAATAACCAACTTTGAAACCAATCTTCAAAATGGAGAACCGACATCAAGAACGCAAGTGAGTAGGGTAACTTCCAAACATGCAAAAGATCTTTCACGTTCCCCGTCTTCTTGAATTTACACGAGAGAAGCTTGAGGCGAATCGTAGACTTGATCGTATCAACAACTTGAGCTTTGGATCTCTTATGATTCTTGAATAGCCTATTGTTCCTTTCTTGGCATATAAAATAAGTAGCAACAACAAACAAAAGCTTCGAAACAACACTTCTAACCGACCTCAAATTCGACAAAGGAATAAGGAACTGCACTATTGCATCCAAAAAGGATGGAATAACATGCAAACATGCAAAAACCTTCAAAGTATTCCAAACCTGAAACGAAAACAGACAATCAAAGAAAAGATGATCATGAGAGTCGAGCTGCAGCCCGTATAACGGGCATTGAAACAGGTTTAAGTTAGTATCGCTACTAACATCCCATTGTCTCAACATGTCCTGAGTCTTTAACCTCCGCTTCATGACTAACCACAAGTGAAAAGCATGCCGCGAAATACGATGAGAAAACCAAACCAAATGATACCAATCCACTCTAGAACCACGAGGCCTAATAAGCTTCCAAACCATGACAACCGAAAATGGCTTATAAATCCGGTCATTAGTCCTCCAGAATAACCAATCCTCCATAGAATTCACAAGATTGGGGACAAAAATTAAATTAAGAGACGGGTACTTAACTTCCTAATCAGTGGGCAAAGCCTATCCATTATCCGCTTTAATATCGCGAATAATAGATCTAGAAACCAGCTCTATGAATATCACTGGAAGAGACAATAAGCGAAATTGGGCTAATCACACACCAATTATCGAACCAAGTGGATACCTTATTACCATCCCCCAACCGGTACCATACAAACTTACAAATAAGAGGACTAATTTGGAGAATTTTCCGCCATCCCCAAGACATTACCCCGAAAGGGAATATCCCCAAAATTACGGTCTCTAAGCTTGTAAACATGAATCCATATAACCCAAAGAGACTCCTTTCACGTAAGAGTGCTCCAAATATGAGACGCAATAAGAGCATTATTGAAGAAATCAAGCCTTCGCAAACCGAGACCACCCTCATGCCTAGGTAAACAAACAACCTCCCAAGCCACCTTAGATTTACCTTTACACAAATCTCCATGACACCACAAAAACCCCTCATCAGTTACTCAAGATCATGCATAATACGAGAAGGTAAAATAAACACCGATGCCTAATAGACATGCATAGAAGAGAGCACAGACTGAATAAGCGGAAACCTACTAGCAAACGAAAGAAATTTATTTTTCCAATCTTTAATACGATTAGACACTTTCTCCACCAGCTCTTTACAATCCCTAAAAATTAGCCACGTAGTAACAAGCGGAACACCCAAATACTTAACATGAAGAGTACTTTCTTTGAAGGGAAGAACCTGTGAAATGGGAAGCTTGACATGATTGAGCACATTACAAAAATAAGTTGTACTCTTAGGCAAACTTGGAATAAGACCAGATGCTTGTTTGAACTTGTCTAACGCCTCCATAATAACTCGGGCTGAATTAACATCACCATGAGCAAATAGAAATAGATCATTGGCGAAACATAAGTTAATAATATTCAAATTAAAATAGTAATGATGAAATGTAAATAACTCAGAGTTGTGAACCCGACGATGCAACATAAGCGTGAGAACCTCCATCACCAGAGTAAAAAAGTATGGAGACATAGGATCACCTTGCCGAAGACCATGCTTACCCTTAAAGTGCTCATGCAGAACACCATTAACACTAATGGAAAAAGAGGTCGACGTAACAAATTCCATGATCCATGTGATCATACATAGATGAAACCCAAAACCAACCAGAACATTCCTCAAAAAGCACCAATCAACTGTATCATACGCCTTTTGAATATCAACTTTAAAAGCACAACGAGTAGGACAACGATCCAGATGATAGTTATGCACAAGCTCCTAAGTAAGATATTGTTCGAAATTCTTCTACCCGGGTAAAAGCCGATTGGTTCAAACTAACTAAGGAGGTCAAACACTCCTTCATCCGGTTAGAAATAATCTTACTAAAGCATTTAAAGAGCACATTACAACACGAAATAGGCCTATAGTCCTTTAAAGAACGCAGCCGTGTACCCATCAGGGCCCGAAGATTTGTCATCCCCCATAGAGAAAATAACATCTTTAACCTCTTGTGTCGTAACATTTCTAACCATATCCAGCGCAACAATCAGATCAAGAGTAGTATTAAATAAATTATGATCGTCAAAAGATAAAGTAATATCCTCTTGCCCAAGAAACGAAGAGAAATGACCAACAAAAGCAATAGAGACCCGATCATTATGAAACCGAACCCCATCACTATTGTATACGACCTCAATACGGCTCCTAGATTTGCGACTCTTGACCACTTTATGGAAGTAAGAAGTATTAGAATCCCTAACACGTAACCAATCAACTTTAGCTTTTTGCTTAAGAAATCGTTCCTCCATAAGAATAGCATCATTAAACGCAAGAAGATAGAAAGCTTCCTCCTCCCTAATATCAACATTAAAAGGATCCGTATCTAGAGCCCGTTGCACAAGCTCATGACGAAGCTTAATAACTGTCTCATGAATATTCCCTTTGTTATATAAAAGCTTACGAAGCAGCTTCTTCAACAATTTAAGCTTGCTAACAACCTGAAACATACAAAAACCACTCGTACGCATGCTCTAACACTCGTTAACCTGCTCTTTAAACCGAGAATTCTGCACGACAATATTATAAAATTTAAAAGGCATCGGCTTAAAATTAAAAGAAGTAGGAATAGTAAGAATAGCCGGGGAACGGTCCGATATACGATACGGTATGGCATGCGCCCCAAAAAAAGTATCCATGAATTCAAGGTTAGACATAATACGATCTATCTATTTAAGAATTCCATCTTCACCTCTTGGCTTTTGGTTCCATGTAAACTGAAGACCAGTACGATTAACATCAGAAACCTCGTTCTCCTCGACACACTCCTTAAATCCCACATAGCAATATCAATCACAGAAGATCCCACCATTTTATCTTTCAAGTTGAGCGCATAATTAAAATCACAAAGAAGACACCAAGACGATTCCTAACATAAAGTTTGTGCATTTTAAGGTTATACCAAAGCGAATGCCTATGAAGATAACGATTATGAGCATATATGAAATAACACAAAAGCTCCTTTCTATCCGCTTTAAAACGAATTCAAGTATGAATAACTTGAGCATCAAAGGAAATAATGGTGAGATCGACATCCTTCAGGTTCCAACCTAAAATAATCCGAGACCCCTTAGTACATAGAGCCCGATTAGAAGACCAATCCCAATTTCTAAAAACCTTGGAACAAAGAACATCTAACCACGAACTAGCAATATGGGACTCAAGAATAGCACACACAGAAAGTTTGTTTTCACTAATAACATGCTGAACCTCATTTTGTTTAGAGGATTGGTTCACCCCTTATATTTCACGAGGCGATACTATACATGAGAACCACTAGCAGAGGGATTGCTTGCCCCTTATTATGATTATCCGTACCCGCCATGAATCTATCCGATTCATTATACACATTTTCAACCTCTTGCACCTCACTATCACTTTTCAAACTAGTATAGGCATCAAGCATGATTGGACGCCATCTGAGCTGTAATTAAACTCAATCCGACTTCAGAATATGAAACTATTGGAACATTATGGATCTTGACCTAAACAGGAGGCATATTTATTTCGTCTTTCGTAAGCTTAGAATTCGGCGTCCATATATTTAAAATGATAGGAATTAAGCGAATCAGCTAAGGACCATTTTCTAACACCTTTTCTATACCTTCCTTCCTCGCGAATTGGAAGAGAAAGAACCCGTTATTAAGCATCACACGTTTAAGACCAAATTTAGCCCATGTGTTTTTCACATAATTCTCGACAATAAGGAAGGCATGGCGTTTCCCTATAAAATACCCGTAAAGAGTATTGGCAAACCGATTACACACCTCATCCACCGCAGCAAGAGAGTTTTCTTTGTCAGTCATAACTTTTAGGCAATGTTTGGTAGAGGAAAATATGAATGGAGAAATGAAAATTGGATCAATTTTTTTGTTTGTTGGGTTAAAGAAATAAAAAGGTGAATAATTGTAAAGAATAGATGGAGAATTGCTAGTGCAAATTTTAAAGTTTTATTTTCACTACTTTTGGTTGAGAAATGGTAGAAATGAGACTATTTTATAATATTTTCTTTTTTCATGATGTGCATTTTAATTGCAAACAGATTTACGTGAATGTTTTATACAATCAAAAGTCATGTTATTGATATTATTTTTTGATTTAAAAATTTGTTCAAGTTACATATTTTTTTATCTGATTTGCAAGTGTTATGATTCATTTTGGTTCTAATTTTTTTTGGGATGATATCAAATGTTCTTTATAAATTATTGCAAGGCCCCCCCACCCCCTTTTTTTTTTTTTTTTTTTTTTTTTTTTTTTTTTTTTTTAATTCTCATCTATCGGATCAAGTCCAACGCAATAATTCAATAAAATTATTTATTGATTTCATTTATCTAAACTTTTATTCTTTGATTCATTTCATTTTTCTCTACTAAACATGACGCATTTTCTTTCTCTTTATGAAAAGGCCGCACTTATAATTGGTTTAAACAAAAAAGAATTTTATTTTGTAAGTATCTTATACATTATCTCATTTTTAACTGTTTACTCACCCAATTAATTTCATTCACTACTTATTCTTAAAAAAACGGGTATTGCAGTTTACAGGTTATATGTTTTATTTATAAAAGCGTTTTTATTAAGCTCTACGAATGAATTTTTTTTGTTTTTGTTTTTTTTTTTTTTTTTTTTTTTTTTTTTTTTTTTTTTTTTTTTTTTTTTTTTTTTTTTTTTTTTTTTTTTTTTTTTTTTTTTTTTTTTGAAATGAATGAATCTTATTCAGTAACGAATATTTGTAAGTTACATGCTGCTTTGTAATAGCAAAGTTGATGAAAGGGAAGTGATTTACACACTATTAGAAATGATTGTCACACTTAAATTTAGAGTAATTTGACATTTATACCCTCACATCACTTTTATTTATTTTCACACTGTGAGGGTATAAATGTCAAAACACTCTAAATTTCTAAATTTGAGTGTGCTAATCAATTTTAAGAGTGTGCAAATCACCTCCTTTCATGAAGTGTCGGTCAACCATGTTTAACATAAACAATGTGATTTTTCAAAAGATCATGAAGATGATATATACGGAGATCAACGTGACAAATGTAAACCATCCAATCCAAATAACCTCAACTAGTGACTAATTAAATACGGAGTAAGAACCGTAACCAAACAATGAACTAAACGAAACCGACCAGAAATATTAAAATCATTGCTACTCGGTTATTCAAACTTTTCTTAAACTAAAAGAACCATATGAGTGCCACGAATATACTCTCCAGTACTAATTCATCTCAATGCCAACACCTGTGTTCACACGTGTGATCATTCACTCCCACAAGTTTGCAGTTTTAACTTTTTACCTAAAGATATACAATTATTTTAACACAATAAACTTATCACTTTGGCTAAAATGAACAACTAGGAACCGTAAATTATGTTTTAACAACAATAACCTCAGTATATTATGATATCGCTTTAAATATTTCAATTTTCAAACTTGATCTTTATCACCGACTGTCGTGATTATCACACTATTATAAGATAGAAGATATTATCTTATAAATATCTATAGATAAACACTTTTTATCCTTTAAATATCTTTTAAAACAAAATGTACCCATTACTCCCTCTGTTTTTTATCCTTTATAAATATCTATAGATAAACACTAACGGGTAACATAACTAAAGTATCATATTATGGAAGGTGAAATGGCAACTAAGAATACAGAGGAGGGTTGTGCAACTCCAAAGCACGACGGGTGTCGAATATCGGTGGCTGCTGCATGTCCTCCGCCACCGAGGAAGAAGCGATGGTTTAGCTGCGGAGGACAAAAGCAGCCACCGAAGAATGGATATTTTCGATCACCCGAGATCGATATATTCTTTGCAAGCTGTGGGGTATAATTAGTTATTACTTTAGGTTAAGTAGTTATGTTTAGTAAAATTAGAGGCTTCCCATAATGGCTTTTTGATATGTATGTATATTGGGATGCTTGTATGCTTTTGCAACTATTTTCTCTTGCTAAGTTGCTATATATTGTAAATGTGATTGCATACACTTGATAAATTACCTTGTTTTGGTTTGTGTGTTACTTTTCATTGTTGACTGTTCAATTTTAAGTTTATGTCGATTGATCCTTGTTATGTCCAAGTTTCTAATGCATGTTTGTGATCTTGACTAACGGAGTTGGTTTGTTTAACGTAACTTAAACATGAGTAGCGATGTTGGGTTTTTTGCACACTATGTTTGATTCATGGAAGCAAGCTTATAAAACAAGTCGAATAAGCTCAAAAAAGAGAAACAAGGCAAAGAAACAAGTTTATAAAACAAGTCGAGTAAGCTCAAAATTAACCAAATGGCTTGTGTTTCAGGCACTTGTGTTTAATAATAGATCATATGTTTGTGGATTTGAGATTTTTTAGTGATATTCGTGAGATTGATTTGTCGTGAGATCATTAGTTCTTAATTTGTTGAGACTCATTTGTCGCAAGATAATTAGTTACCTGGTTTTCGTTCAAAAAATTTACAGTATGAAGTTTTAACAACACCACCATCTCCCAAAAGAAAATAAGCCGGGCCAACTAGGTGTGGCAATTTTGGGCCTTGGCCATTGTTGTTGCTGAACGGGTTATCTCTTGCACTGTTTTTCTCTAGCTTGTTATAGAGGCAAAAAGAAAAGAAAGAGTAAAGAACAAGTCAATTAGTGTGTAAGGAAAATAAACCGGAGGATTGCAAAGTGTAAGGGTGTGTTTGTTTTTTTTAAAAAAATCTTACTAGCCCTCTTATTCTTACCAGTAAGAAGCGGTCAGACGTTTTACTTGTTTGTTTTTTTGCTTTTAAGTTAGACCTAGTCAGACATATAACATCTTACTCAGTAAGAGATGAGAGACTTGTCTTACTGCCTCTTACTTGATAAAAAGTCTTCTTTCATATTTATATAAGTTACTTATTATCGCATTACGTTGTTTTAATAAATAAATTGCATAAACGAGCACTTAAAATCATTCGGACAATTATACAAAAACAAACAACATTATTTCATTCATATTTAGACTTTCTAGCCACCTCTTACTGGTAAGATGTGGTAGTCATATTCAGACCTCAAACATCTTAATTAAACAAACACACCCTAATTTTAAGATCTTTTTTAAAAAAGAAAGGAAAACAAATGGGAGGATTGCAAGGTGTAAATTAGAGTTATTTTTTGAATGGCGAGTTAGTAGTAAGTGATTTGAGCCCACAGTGACATTCAATTAGACAGTATTCAAGCATCAAACTTTTCTCTTTAGGGGATAAACCCAACTCCTGCTTCTATTTTTTCGGGCCCCTGAAGGTCCATGGTGAGACTCGAACCTGAGACCTCTCTAAAGATACCTCCCCAAGGTTACCCTTGGTGGCCTTGGTTGTGTAAATTATAGAGTTAAGAGAGCTATATTGGTATTCTTATATGACAATGAGATGTTTCACTTTTGTATCCTTTTCGATCCTCTCATTTTTGGGCTGATAGATTTCTGCCAAAACTTCTTAAATTTACACCTTGCAATCCTCCCATTTACTTTTCTTCCTCCTTCTAAAAGTTTACACAAATTAAAGGCATATAAGTAAATTTAAATTTGGTAGCCTTCTATCATTTTCTATCAGCTCAAAAACACAAAATATGTATCATGTACTTTTTTCCGTTTACTCTTTTTCATCGAAACCTTCCAAAGCTTCCTTTGTTTTCTCCAGGTACCTTTTGATCACGGGCTGTCTTGCTTCGAATAAACTCTTGTCCTGATTTCGATGGTGATCAAAGAGTTTGTTGATGAGGGATGAGTTGCCAAGCTGTAGGTAAACAGTGTCAAAACAAATGAAAACACTATGTTAAGAGAAGCGCAAGGGTTTGTGTTGATACAAAAGTTGGGCGTTCCTTGTTTGGACTCCTGTTCCTGTATCAATTGGATCTTAATGCTGAGACCTGCGCACTAAGAGAACAAAAAACACCGTTAGGCTTACCGTGAGATTGTCTCCCACGATTATCCTCCGGCGTGAGAGTAAGTAATCGGTTTAGGGTTTTAGTGAAGAGTTAGGGTTATTAGATGATACCTTAATGAGAGCCAAGATGCCCTTTATATATACACGAAATCCTTGTTGGTTTCGTGTTCCTTACCCTTCGGCGTATCCCTACTTATGCGGTCCATTGATCCTTATCCCATAAATAAGAGATCCTATATCAAGACCATAAATAATAGATTCGAATTTGGGCCTTTGTAAGCCCAAATCTTTATCATGATAGCCCACGCGTGATGGGCTTGGGTATTAGTAATGTCCATTGGTCGGGTTCGTGACCCGAGTGCGGACTATACGTCATCATGTCCCCCTAGTCTAGTATGTGCAAGGTGCAACCGCGGATGCTAGACTAACAATTGTAGCGAAAATATTCCAGAATGCGTGGCGGGGACGCTTCAAGTGTTTCCCGCCAAAAAGGTATACAATGAATCTAGTCCAAATAAATCCCAAGTATCCCTCGTAAACCGTGAGAGGGTGGGTGAAAAGTATCTCACCTCTTGATCTCCCAGCCACACGATTAGGGCAAGTGGGATACACATGTCAAGCATCCATGAATGTGTGTAACCCTATATAAAATGTAGCCTCCCTTTCACTGTGGCTATCACAGTAAAAATCTTCATTTCCACCATTGTTAAGCTCCCAAACCTCAATCAAGAAATCAACGATCTTCAAGGTAATAGCGAGTGCGCGTCTGAATCTATCAAATTCTAATAATGGTTCTCAAACTATCCAACTTTACCTCCAATATAACCGAGGACGAACTTCGTGAGTTCACCTCAGATTATTATGTCCCGCTCGCGTTGCACCCGGTAGTACCGGTGGCGACTGCATCCATAGCGGAGTTCCCTGAAGGGAAAGTAGGTGTATACACACGTTTTTTCGAATTTGCGAATCAACGTGTGCCCATTTCGCTATTCTTGTGCGATGTTCTTAACTATTATCGCCTCCATATATCCCAACTGCACTGCATAGGCGCAGCCAAAATAACCAATTTCGAAGTCACCTGTCGCTTGTTGGCGGTTAACCCTACCATCAATCTGTTCCGCGCGTTTTATCACACGACGTGGTCAAACGGGTGGGTGTCCTTTTCCAAGCGCGCAGGGCGACTGCAATGCTATACGAAAAAGTTAGATGCGCTTAGGAACTGGAGAGAGAAATTCTTCTGGGTTGATGATACATTTTTCCCATGGGATTTCGAGTTCTATACCCAAGGGTCGTTACCGAAGGATGAGCGCCCAAACCCCGGGACATATAGCGCAGATGATGCTGAAACGATAAATGCCAATCGCATCCCTATCAACTCCTACCCAGAAGAGTTTTTGGTGCCTATGGGCATTAGTCGTAACTACTTCCAAGGTCCTGACGAGGTGCCAACTTTTTTGGACGAGGATAACCGGGGTGGGTGCTTGTCCTTCCCTCTCCTTCGCTTATTAGTGTAAGCGCTCTTTTTTATTGTAGCTTATGTAACCCCTTTTTGTTTGCTTGTTGTTTGTTGCGCAGAGATGGATCTATTCAGCGTAGTGAAACTGGCGAGGCCCACACAGGTAACCGTAGGGGTGCGCCCCTTGAGAGAAGGTCGCCAATATTGGAGGCTACTGCAGGGCGCACAATGGAGTTTGTACAGGAGGAGCCGAAGAATGCCTCCCCAATAGTTTTAGAGGCAACCCCAGTGCGCAGAGTTCCGAATCTGAGGGTACAATTCCCAGAGCTATCACGCACAGATTCGTCAGAAAGTGTGGGGATCCTTAGGGCTGAAAGTGAGCCAGAGGAGGCGATCCAAGGGGTGAAGCGCAAGAAAGCTTCTGGTGGTGATGGCGCAGGAACATCCAAGAGAAGGCGCCATGTTATCACCGTAGATGCGTCATCAGAGGAGGATGCGTCGCTCACCGTTGCTGACAAGGATACAACTGAAACTCCTCCCCCCAAGTAAGTAATGAAACTTGTGTCTTTAAAAAACCTCGTTTCATCTTCTCCGTTGATACTATAAAATAACTTTGAACCATTGTCATTTGCGTGCAGTGTTGAATCTGCTAGGGATGCTGATGCGCATGCTGGGAAATCGCCTCCCAAGGCGAGTCCCCTTGATATTGATGAGCCTTCGCAGAAGAGCCAAGGGACTGAGCCGAAGGCCTTTGAGGATGTGGCAACGGATTATCTGATAGAGGAGCTAGGTTTGGCCGCTGCGCACCAGGCCACATTAGTTGCTCAGCTCAAAGCAAGGTATGCCGGTGAAGGTAGCAGTAGTGCGCAAAAAGATGAGGAAATTACGCTACTGAAGGCGCAGTTGGCTGATGCTCGGGCTGAGGTAGAGTCAACAGATTTGTATGCCAAGAAGCTTGCTGAGGAGAAGATGTCATTACTTGCCCAAGGGAGCCAAGAGCGTGCTGCTTTCAAAGATTACAAGGCCACTTGTCTTTGGGTCTTGAAGTACATGGAGCAAAACAAGAATGAACATTTCTCTAGGTTGGATGAGTTTCGCAAGGCTGTGGAGGAGGCGTTGGAGAAGCAAGAGGCTAAGCTGCGCAAGCTCAGTATTGAGTATGATGAAGAGCTATACCCACATCTGGTCTCATCAATTGATGAGCGCAGGTGGCTTATCAGCCATGGCATGCGCCTTGCTGCTTTGAGTACTTTGGAGTCTCAAGAGGTGAGAGAGTCTTTTGGGGATGCTGTTCAATGCACGTTGGCGCGTGGCAAGGCGGAGGCTATAGAGGAGTTGCATGAGAACAAGATGTTGACAATGCCGATCACACAAGTGCCAGGCTACAACGGGGATGCCTATGCTAAGCTTGTCGCTGCTATGGAGAAGATGAAGCTTTTAGAGCTTCTTCATATTGCTCAACTGGAGTGCGACCAAGACTACCCCATAGGCGTTATTATGGAGGGGTTAACCTTGGCTAGGCACACAGCAGAGGGCGCTGAGGCACAACCTGATTACTTTTTGAAGCCAGATGTGTCGCAGCTGCAGGTACCTATCTTTGCTCGTCAGCATGACATCCTAAACCCTTTTTCCCTTGAGAAGGAGATCCCTTTGAAGGAATCCTTAGAGGCCAATGCTATGAGACTTGCGAAGAAGGAGGGTGTGAAGGGGAAGGCCATCCTTTGTGGTCTTGGTGCAGCACATATTCCGAGATCTGATGGGCTACCTGTTAGCGTGGGGACAGTGTCACCCAATGATAGTGATCTGTTGTAGAAGCTTGAGGAAGCTGGGAGTGCTGCGTACCGGCAGCTCAGACCTTAAACGTTCCCATAGTATGTAGGCTGTTTTGGCTATGTGATGTTTTGTAATAGATTAACATTTTGTTGCACATGTGCATGTTGAATCTATTCTTTGTATGAACTCGTAGTCCATAATAAAATGTTATTTTGAAGGTGTGATTGTACGCATATTGCATTATGATGTTTGTACTTAGTTATCTGTCTTTGCATAAAAGACGTCCATGTTATGTCTAAGAATCAAACTGTTATATAAACATACTTAAAAGAGATTACAGGAATCTATAATCACTTATAACATAATTGTGTATGAAGTTCATAATTTAATGTATACACAAATATAAAACTCACAAGTGTATGGGTTGACATGCAGCGTACTGCAAATACCATATCAAGGAGTCAAGAGTCTTGACTCCTAATTTGTTAAACGCGCACAGTGTGCATTGTTGCGCATCCATCGTGGGATGCACATTGAACTTACTCCAACGTCTTGAGAGTAAGGTGTTTAACAAGGATGCGTGATCCAATGTTGATGGGTTTGCAAACCTCTTACTCAACGAGTTATTTAGTAGGTTTACTCATCCTTTACCATCGTGGTTTTAATAAGTGCATGCACGCCATGTAGGCAAAAGATAATATAACAACAATATTGAGACATAAATAATATGTAAATAACAAAGTGAAGTGTGTCGCAGAGTTAGCTAGAAACTGCGACATTTAATTAATGCTTGCAAGTTTTTGGGAAGAGAAAAACATTTGCCTAGATAAAACAAAATGTAAGTACACGGACATTTATTGAGCACTTACTAAAGTGCGGAGGTGTCCGTGCGCGGGGCCGTAACCTTTCCTAAAGATAGCATCTCTTGAGATTGCAAATATTCCATGTGCGTTGTAGCTCACGGACATCCATGTCACGCAGCTTGTACGCGCCTTTTCCTAGCGCTTCTATGACCTCATAGGGTCCTTCCCACTTTGGTCCAAGTTTTCCTGTATCTTCTGCGTGGCTTGCATCATTACGCGATATACAAAGTCGCCTGGTCTGAATGAGGTGCTTCAAACTTTAGCATCGTAGTATCCCTTCATTTTTGACTTAGCTCTTGCCTCACATATAGCTGCGCGTTCGTGCCTTTCTTCCAATAGGNTCATAGGGTCCTTCCCACTTTGGTCCAAGTTTTCCTGTATCTTCTGCGTGGCTTGCATCATTACGCGATATACAAAGTCGCCTGGTCTGAATGAGGTGCTTCAAACTTTAGCATCGTAGTATCCCTTCATTTTTGACTTAGCTCTTGCCTCACATATAGCTGCGCGTTCGTGCCTTTCTTCCAATAGGTCCAAGTCTATACGTCGTTCGTCGTCATTGGTTGCGACATTAACTTCCGCCGTACGAATAGTTGGCAACCCAATTTTAGCTGGTATGACAGCTTCTGTCCCATAGACAAGAGAAAAGGGAGTGTCTCCAGTGCTAACTTTGATTGTCGTGCGGTGCGCCCACAAGACGTGCGACAATTCATCCACCCATTTTCCTTTGTGTTTGTCTAGGCGCGCTTTAATTCCTTTGCCCTGACTGCGATTTGCGCGCTCAACCAAACCATTGGTTTGTGGGTGTTTAAACGACGCGAAGTGTTGTGTAATATTTAGTTTCGCGCACCAGTCTTTGAACGGGTTATCGCAGAATTGTTTTCCGTTGTCCGAAATGATTTCCCTAGGTAATCCAAAGCGGCATACAATATTCTCCCAAACAAATCGTTTTACTTGATTACCTGTGATTGTCGCCACTGCTTTTGCCTCAATCCACTTAGTGAAGTAGTCTATAGCCACAATAAGAAATTTCAGTCCCCCTGCTGCAACAGGGAAGGGGCCCGCAATGTCGATACCCCACTTATAGAATGGCCATGGTGAGGTAATAGGCGTTAGCTCTTGTTGTGGTTGGCGCGGGATGGGTCTATGAACTTGGCAGTCGCTACATTTCTTTATCACATCACGCGCATCACGATGCATTGTGGGCCAGTAGTATCATGACCGCAAGGCTCGTGCTACAACGGACCGTGGTCCTGAGTGCATATTGCATGAACCGGCGTGGATTTCTCGGATTACGTAATCTGCCTGAAGAGGTCCAACGCACCGAAGCCATGGTTGTAGAAATGAGCGCCGATATAGGATACCATCTCGAAGTTCGAACCTCTACGCTGTGCACCGTATCCGTCGAGCGTCCTTCTGCTCATGGGGCAATATGCCCTTGCTTATGAATTCGATGATAGGGGTCATCCACGTAGGATCCTGCTCCTCTATCACCTTAGATATCTCCATCTCCGAGATGGATTTGATCTTTAGGATCTCCACCAATACTTGTTTTGACAGGTGCGCAAAGCTTGTAGATGCGATCTTGCTTAGTGCGTCCGCTTTTCTGTTTTCCCCTCTAGGAACTTGTTTAATGGTGAACCTGTCAAAACCCTGGATTAGTGACTTGGTCTTATCGAGGTATTGAACCATGTTATCCTCTTTAGCCACATATTCACCCAACACATGATTGGCTACTAATCGAGAATCCACATTTGCTTCTAGGTTGCGTACACCCATTCGAGTTGCAATGCGTAATCCAGCAATTAGGGCTTCATACTCTGCCTCATTGTTCGTGGCTATGAATTCAATGCGCAGTGCGTAAGTGAATTCCATTCCTTCTGGACTGGTGAGGATAAGGCCTGCGCCCGACCCGTCCACGCATGAAGATCCATCCGTGAATAGGACACATGGTTCTTGTAGTTCTACCTCGCTTTGTGAAGGTGCAGCATCAGTATCTGGTTTTTCGTTGATGAAGTCTGCTAGTACTTACCCCTTAACCGCAGTGCGTGGCTTATAAGAGATGTTATGCTCGCCTAGTGATGAGACGAAAAATGTTACGTTTTTAGGGGTCGGTTTGAGTCCTAATTCGTATGTTTTTGGTTTGGATTTCACCCAAAGTCGTTTCTTTTCTCATTTTAGGTACTTTTGAAGGGAAAATCATAAAAGAAGCATTTTCGGGCGTTTTCGGAGTGAAAAAGTGAGGAAAACAACAAAAACTCAAAAGACCTTGAAGATTACAGAAGGTGACGCCGTCACACTTTACAAGGTGACGCCGTCAGGAAAAAGTGAAGTCCAGAATTGGAAAAATACTCGTGACTGGCCAGAGAGTTCGTAGTGCAAATTGGTGACGCCGTCAACCAAGGCCGTCAGATCTGGAACCAGCAATTATGACCACGTCAAGGAAGGCCGTCTGAAAACCCTAATCGCCGAGCTGACGACGTCACCTATTGGGTTGACGCCGTCAGCCCGCGTTTTCTATATATATAGAACAAGATTTTTCTTTAGCTTTAGAGAGAACTTGGAGAACTAGAGTCGAATTTATGGTGGTGAAGAACTTTAGGGTTAAACCCCTAGTTCGTGTAATTAGTTGACCTTAAGGGTTCTAACCCCTCTAACTTGGCAGTTTAATCCAAAGAATAAGTCTTTTCATACTATATGTCTATGGTTTGTGATGAATTTATGCTTTACTTGTCTTTCTTTTACACTGCTAGGCACTTAATATTACTTTGTGTTTGCTTAGATCTAATGAAGCTACTATATTGGTATCATATGTAGTGTTGTTGTGATGTGTATTTGGTGAGTTTATCTGCGTTAGATAGAGAAAACTGCGCTAATCTCCTAATACGGTACAACCTTCAACGTCTTTAGAACGTGGAATCGTATGTGGTTTATGCGATTTAAGGTATATGTATTTCATGCATTAGGCCTGCTATCGGTATTCTCATGATAGGATGCTTGACGTATCGTCATAAGAGTGAGGTAGGAACTTATAGAGTTAGGGAATTGAAACGCACTCCCTACGACTTGTTAGGAATACCCGTCATCCAGCAAACTCAACATAATAATTACAATGGTAAAAGATGTTTAGGGAGTAATGAAATCTAGGAAAACACTATTCTCCACACTGATTTTCTCTAAAACAAAAAAATAACAAAAATATATAGTAGGCTTAGAAGTAGATAACTTGGTTAGTTGACTAGCAACTAATTCCGCCTATCCTCCAAATATTATGTAGATTTTACTCGGCTGTTCATAAAAATATAAAAATACAAAAAAGAAATCTTCCTCCCACCCCTGTAGACCTAGAATTAGAGTAGGCCTTTAAGCCTAACGAACACTATTTCCCTGGTGACGAGAACGATCAATCCCCCGGTACTTGCCCACTTCAACTATACTCACTCGGTCCAGAGTACACTGCCTGGTGGGGATTGCAAGCCTTCTCCGAGATCCCTCGAGAGGTAAAACGAGTGCATGTTGCAATCCACGGGCGCAATCAAGTTTTGGCGCCGCTGCCGGGAATAGTTATATTTTAGGTTTAATTTTTTATTCTTAATTAGGTCTACTCCCACTAGACTCCTTTCTAGTGAGATTTTATTTTTTTTCAGAATCTCTTTAGTCCCTATCTTTCTTTTTATCTTTTGTTCGTATCTTTCATTGACTATTCCGTTTGCCCTTATGGAGAACGCGAATCCACACCCCCGTCTACCGTTGAAATCGTAGGATGCGTGGCCAAATTGAAAGCCAAATAGGGGGAACTTAAGGATTTTAATAAGTTTGTCAACTTGGAGCTTAACTATGCCCTCAAAGACTTAGCAGTGCATAACATAAAAGGACTTTGCCACCTAGAAGGATTTGGCGATTAATTAGGTAGAGGAAAAAAGGAGGAAGAGGTAGATAGGGACGTACTATTGACTTTGTATACCACTAAGAAAGCTCGCCTATCACAGAAAATCTTGTTGATAACCCTCGACCACCCGTTGCTAAATCAATCCCTAAGATAAAAGAGGCTGACCCAAAATTAGCCATCAAAGATACATGCAATTGATTGGATAAATTTTTATTGCTCACGCTTACATCGACCTAGAATCCAATCAATGGTTCATGTCTAGAGCTTGTTTAACAAATATTATAATGAATGAGCACTCCGAATCTGAAGAGACCCAAATACCCCGGTAAATTTTGCAACTTTGTAGGAAGTAAATGAGCTACGTGTCTTTGTGGGTATTTTAATTTTCGTTGCGATTTCATGATTTCAGAAGGATGTTTGAGTGTCGTAGATTGAGTCTATCTCATGTGGGTGCTTCGGAGGCGTTTTGTTGAGGAGTCTAGGTTA
>LBNU01019983.1:2775-14761 GCA_014162995.1 Artemisia annua
TTAGGATAACTGTTATGTATTCAAATATAGAAAAGATCTTCATGTATATTCTATTTTATTAGTTTATCTTTATCTTGTAAAGGACTCCTTGTGCTATAAAAGGATGTCCTAGGTCATTGTTATAGGTACGTATCAACATTAGAAAGCTTCAAGGTGTAACCCTAGTGATAGCTAAGATCACTCGTATTATTCTCAATAATATTGAAGCTTTGGTGTTTAACTTACAACTGTTCTCACTTGCATTACATCATACAATAAACATTCTAAGTATTATTAAGTATATTCCGCGTGCTTAATAATATAACTCAAAGTATCACTCTAACACAAGGCGTGTGTTTAGATCCTACACAATCCTAACGAACACTATTCTTTGAGTTGAATGACCAATCCCCCGTACTTACCACTTCACTATACTACATCGGTCAGGTACACTGCCTGGTGGGGTTTTAAGCCTCTTGAGATCCCTCGTGAGGTAAAACCTGTTGTAAGGTCGCAAAACCACGCATCAACAAGAAAATCACACAAAAATGCTTGGTAGCCAATTTGAACACGCACATTCTTTACTTCTCCCATAGCCTTAGCTTTCGAATTATCCGTCATTGTAAGGTTTGATTGGTTAGGTTGTGGGTTACAAAGTCCTAACCTTTGGTACAACGGATAAGGCATCACACTAACACTTGACCCCGTGTCGGCCAACGCATACATTGGAGTGGTCCCATTCACTTTTATTGGTAAGACAAAGTTTCTCGGGTCACTCATCTTCTTAGGAAGCCCATTTTCTACTATCCTCTCTCTCTCAACTTCATCAAAAGTCGTATCTTCCAACCTTGACCTTGCTATCATAACCGAATCTAACTTCTTCCTATAGGTCATGTAATTATTCAAAACCTCAATAACCGGCTTCTTTTCCATGAGTTCATGGATCTTTTCTTCTAAATTCTCCAATATCGCCTCTTTTTGTTCATTTGTCAACGGTTGGGTAACTTTGGGTGAATTTGGTGGTGTACTAGGAAGTGATGATGATGATGTGGAATTAGTTACTTTAGGGTTGGAGGGTTGGGTGAGTTTGTTTAGTAGTGCTTTCTTCCTATTTGCTTTCCCATTTTACAAACCTCTTCCTTCCCTTCCTTTTTCTCTTCCATACCTTCACATAACTCCGCTATCATTACATCTACTTCTTTCTCTTCCTCCAAATCAGTTATATTGATCCTTAAATCACTAAGTGCAAAGTCCACCGTGCACTTGGTAGTCACAAGAAATTCCCTACCGAAAACAACCTCCGGTTCATCAGAATTGCAATAATCAAGAACAACAAAGTCAACCTTAAAAATGTGTCCATGAATGTTCACTTTCACATCCTTAACCTTCTTTCTACCATAATCCTCATAGTCAAGACGAACAAAACCAAGCTTGTCTAGAACATCCTCCGTTATATAGTTGTCCCCATACTCCATATTAAGTTGTGCATCCCAAGCCTTGACCCCCTCCACCGCACAAGGTGTAGAAAACCTCATGTGTGGGGCATCAAACTCCTTAGGTGGAGCTCGTGTGAAAACAACCACCCTTTTCTTAGGTTCCCTAGGCAAACAAACATCGTTCTCTCCAACTATTTCTCTGTTTTCCAAATCCGTTTTCGCTTTCTCCAACATGCTTTCCAATTTCTCCAAAGAATCGCCCGAATCTTTGAACATATCCTCCAAGTTCCTTAAGTATTCCGAAATTTGACTTAAACTCTCCATTTCACTAAAGCAAATTACTAACTATAACATAACCATCAACAAATCAATCAAATCATTAACGTCGGGGTTAGTCATAATCAAAAATAAACTTATAATGAAACAATTCATAATAAGTTAACTATCCAAAGCTATAAACACTCAAAAACATTCTAAAAATAAAAATCACAAAAATTTTACCGAGACATCCAACCGTTCGGTTGGAAATCCAACCGATCGGTTGGATTGCTGCACTTAGTCTAACCGGATCGGTTACGGGTTGTAACCGATCGGTTAGATCGAACCTTTAAAAAAAAACTTCCTTTTTTTAATTAATTACTAAAAACTTTAATTGAAAATAACTTTAATCTTTATTATTTAATTACTAAGAAATATTAATTAACATTAACTAATTAGCTAATTAATTAAGACATAAACATAAACACATAACATTAAAAACATAAATAACCTTAACTTTACTTTAATGTCATAAACTAAATTAACTTTTTTTTTGAACGGCAAATTTCATTCAAACAAAAAGGCGCCACAAGCGGTCCTCAAAACGGGGACCCTTGAACAAGCGAGATTACATCGACTTCAAAGGGAAATTACACCAATCATTCTAAAAACTAACTTTTAATCTAGATCTTTGACGAACCCAAAAGAAAGCATACGACTTTATATTTTCCACGACTTCAACAGCTCTTCGACACTTACCCGTGAAGATTTTAGCGTTCTGTTCATTCCAAATGCACCACATCGAAGTATAAATGATACCCCTTATAACCTGTTTCTCATCTTTGTTTTTCGAGCATGTATCCGATATCAACAACAAATCGCTAACATCAAAGGCATAAATCGGGTTCAACCGGCACCAACTTCCAACACGAGACCAGACTTCCGAAGCATACCAACATCCTGTGAACAGGTGCGTGACTGATTCTGCAGCTTCATTACACATCGGACAATTTAAATCGGCTAGATTTATACCACGTTTCTGCAACTCCATTTTTGTAGGAAGGCGATTTTGAGCGGCTCTCCAAATCATAATCTTACATTTCAGCGGAGCCCAACCCTTCCACTTAACTTTAGCAGCTGCTGTAGACGTTCGACTGTTAGCAAAAAGCTGTTTAGCTTTACTAACCGAATACATTCCGTCTTTGTCGCCTCTCCATTCCCATCGATCACTACCTCTTCTCCATTGATAGACATAAATGGCCTGTAACAAATTGAACAATTCCAAAATTTCCTCAGGAGTGGACGGGGATCTACGCCATTCCCAAACCAAATTCCTATTATCATTAGAACTCATCACATGATTTGCCACCGAAACCCACTTATCCTTCTCTAGAGCAAATAAGTTTGGGTATTTAATTCTTAACGGATCGTCAGCAAGCCAGATATCAGTCGAAAAATTAACTGACGATCCGTCCCTGACAATCCCAATGAAGAGGCTGTTAAGCTGCCTACCATCCGAACTCTTTTTTTGACCAAGTTTTACTATGCTTTTCCAACATCCACTTGATGAATGGCTGCACGGTAACATTGACCACGCACGGCTTGACCCATTACACCCGATCACAACCTTTTTCCACAAACAACTACTCTCTTTTTTAAATCTCCAAGCCCATTTAAGAAGGAGAGCTTCATTTGTATGTTGAAGCTTATTGATGCCAAGACCCTCCTCTTTTTTAGATCGAGTGATATCTTCCCACGCAACCCAACAAATCTTTTTTTCTTCACTAGATCCCGCCCACAAAAATCTTCGAAAAATACCTTCAATTAGATCAATCACCGCCAACGGGGCTTTATATAAAGAGAAATAGTAAATTGGGATATTTTCAAGCACCGACTTGATAAGCGTGAGTCTTCCACCCATAGATAAAATCTTTGCTTTCCACGAACCAAGTCTCAACTTTACCACTTCTACCACCGACGCCCAATTGCTAATACGATTCATATTAGCTCCCACTTTAATCCCTAGGTAATCGAATGGAATAACGCCCCTTTTACATCCCAAGACCTCCATCATATTATCCACCTCCGAAACTTCCGTGCCAACCCCAAACAAGTTAGACTTGTGAAGGTTAATACGAAGACCCGAACACAAATAAAAAACTCGAAGAATATGGGAGGTTTTCTCCAAATTTTCATGGGACCATTCACCCAAAATCAAAGCATCATCAGCGTAAAAAAGGTGCGAAATATCAACCTCATTATCTGTGAAGTTGATTCCTCTGAATTCACCCACCTCCTTAGCTTTATTCAACACGCATGAGAGAGCCTCCATAACAATCAAAAATAAAAAAGGCGAAAGCGGGTCGCCTTGACGAAGACCCTTCTCGTACTTAAATTCGAAATAGGGGAACCGTTCACCAAAACTGACGACCGGGCTGATACAAGAACCCCTCTAATCCAAACACACCACTTAGGAGGAAAACCCATTTGTTCCAGGATAGAAATCAAGAAATTCCAATTGACATTGTCGAAAGCCTTCTCAAAATCTATTTTTAGGAGGAACGCCTTTCTTTTTCTTTTTTTCAACCACTCCAAAACCTCATTCACCACTAGCGGCCCGTCAAGAATAAACCGGTCCTTCAAAAATGCCGATTGGGAGTCTGAAATAACATCTCCCATAACCTTGTTAATACGATTAGCAAGAATTTTAGAGATCACCTTACTAATCATCCCAATAAGAGTTATAGGACGGTAATCTTTAAGGCCTAAAGGAGTTTTTACCTTAGGGATCAAGGTAATAAAAGACGAGCTACAACCAGGGTTGATTATACCTGTATCATGAAACTCCGACATAATCCTGATCGGTGTATTTTACATACACCTCATAGCATGTTAATTACGCATTGTTGCATTGTTATTCGTCGTTATACATGTACTTTGAGGGTGTTTTGTGATTATGCAGGCTATGCACACAAAGGAGCTAAAGTTGCGATATTAAAAGCTTAAAATGAAGACAAGAGAGATTTGGACATTGTCGCACTATTTTGGTCATAAGTTCTTCGTCCGAGCTCCGTTTTAGTTGATTCAAAAGGCCACGGAAAGAGAAAAAAGAGAGCTACATATTTAAAATATAAAGTGGACGAAATTCTGAATTTAGCTCGTGTTTATTTCTGTTGCAAGCAGCAGTTCGTGGTTTTGGAGATTATAAGTGGTAGTATTGGGCTTAGTATAACTAACTAAATAATAGTCCATGGAATTATGGATATAGGGCCACTCTGGGCTGTATTTTGGACGCAGCAAGGAAAAGAAAAGGCTTGGGCCTTGTGTAGTTTGACGGGAAGAAGAACGAAGCAAAACAAAGGGTTTTATACTCTATATATTCTTGCGGCAAACGGGAGAAGAAAAGGGGGATCCAGCCACCATTCTTGTTTATTATTTTCATTCGAAGAACAGAAAGAAAAAAAACAATTACATCATTAGTTTTACATCTCGGCGAACGTGCATTCGTGGTAAATGATTTGTATTCTTGGGTTCAATACAGTAAGTGACAATATGCTAGGCGAAAGAAAGATGTTGTCTACAAATACGATGTCCGGTTAAGCCTCTTGTAATCTCTCCCGGTAAAAGATATTTGGTTTGATCATGTTTACGGATTTTGTTTTGTTTGTCAAACATTAATTCATATGATTTTAATGCATATCATTTGTTTGATTTTAATGTTTTAATATAATTATTTGGTGAATTATTGTTAGACATATTATTGCGAGTCAACGATTCGTACTGAGCCTAATTAGTATAAGGGTTAAGACGGTCGTATGGTAAACATAATTTGTACCCATAATTGTTCATTTGAATAATTATAAAATTAATTGATAGGATTATTATAAGACATGTTATTGCTAGTCAATGAGTCGTGCCGAGTCCAACTAGTTTAGGGATTAAGACGATTCATGTGGTGAATATAACTTGTGCCCAAAAATGTTCTTTTCAATTAATACAAACTATGTCCATGTGGTTTGAGACAAACATTAATAATAATCCGTAAATTAGTCATATCAATATATCCGGAGCCGGGAGCGATTGCTTTTTACTCAACTGTTTACAACTCTTGCTTTTATTTGCTTATTTACTTTTTATTGCTTATTTGATTTCTAGTTAATTAATAGTTCCATTATTAAGTTCATTTGCTTATTACTTTTAGTAGTTTAATTATTAGTTTAATCGGTATATTAGTTATTAAAATTTCAAAACCAAAACTTTTATTGATCAGTGATCACCTCAAAACTTAAATTAAAACCACATACTCCTCGTGGATACGATACCCGCTTGCCCTATCTAGCATAAGGTAATTAGGTTTATTTTTGATCGGTACAACGACATCGATCAAATTTTGGCGCCGCTGCCGGGGAGTGAGTGCGCTTTTGGTTTAAGTTTTTGTTAATAGTTTTAAAATAAAAAAAAAAAACAAAAATATTTTTCTTTAATTTAATTCATTTATTTTATTATTCTTGTTTGTTCCTTTTTGCGTTGGTTTGTTCTTGTTTTGCAGATTTCTAGATAATCTCGCGTGTGGTCAATTTTATCATTTGTTTAACCTAGGGCTTCTATGGATTCATGCTGGACTTGTGGGAATCCATTTCATTCTTATGAAAATTGCCCGGAGGAAAAAGTAATTAGGAAGGAGCGAGTACTTGAGACATATGACTATCAATCTCAATATGATGATTATGAGCATAACACATATCATGCTAATTACAATACTGAGATTGAAGATTACACAAGGTATCGAGGGGAATATGGTGGTCAATATTATCATCCGTCATATGAAAGCTCTAGTTTCTTCAATCAACCACAGAGACTGACTCAACAATATGATCATCTAGGCCAAGGACTGGGTGATAACTATCTCTCGTATGTTGACCAAAAATTGGATAAGCTCATTTCAATGATAGAATCCAACAGAGAGGCAAATCAAAGATACGCTAGTATTGCAGCTCTTGAGACACATGTGGATCCGTTGGCAGATGAATTTAATAGGCAAGAAACATATGAACCTCAAGGTATCACCATGTTTGATTTTGATGATGAAGATGAAGGTGAAGAGCAGGATGAAGAAATTATATTTAACTCGACAAACACCATGGAATGGTCGGCGATTAGTTCTCATGAAGATGAAGAAGATGTTGATGTTAATAAGAATTCATTTGATGAACTCATTTTGCCAGTAAAAGATCATCGTGAAGAATTGGTTCCTCCTAAAGTTGGGGAGGGAGTTGTGGAGACTAATACCACAATTTATCTCCCAACTTTAAATGAACCAACACTTTCATCAATTGATGATACAAAATCAAAAGAAGATGAGGACTTGCTTGCTCCTTCGCTATATGAAGATGAGTGTTCAAATTCATTGGAAGAACAAAAATATCCCAATGTGGAAGAAGTCGAGGGCCCTTGTATCGACCTAAATCCACCACATGTGCCTCAATTATTAATCAAGAAATTTGGTATGGGTGACTCAACTTCTACAAAGGGGAAAGCACAAGTAAATTTATTACTAACTGAAAATCATTATGCTGTTGAGCGGTGTAACAAGAACTTTAACAGGGCACTCCTTCATATTATTCTTGAGCAAGTTCATAGGAAAGCACGAGTAGGAGTTCGAAAATTGAGAGAACCCCTGCGCAAAGAAGAGAAGAAGTTTCATGGAGTGCCAAATTGTGGTAAGCTGATTAAGGAGGCAAGCAAGAAGCCCAGTGTAAAACAGGTCCGTAGTGCATCAAGCCGAAGAAAATGGAAAAGACAAGTATGGGTTTCAAAGCATAAACACTTCTTCTGCAAAAGGGAAAATAATATTCATAAAGTGTTTGAAAAGAGGGATATGGCATGGACCCGAAAAGTTTCACTGTGTCTAGGTAACTCGTTTGGTAAATGCTCCATCAGACCGCCGTGAAACTAATACCAGGTACTGTCGGGCTGACGACGGTAAACTTAGCGCTTCACGGGAGGCAACCCGTGCATTGTAGTGTGTTGTGTATGTTCTTTCTAATTTATTTTGCTTTTTATTTTCTTATTTTTGTGTGTGTTAAAAACTTTGTGGGTGTGTTCACTATAAACCCTCACGAGACTAAACTCGTCCACTCGGGCTACCGAGTGGTTTAAAAGGCTTGTTGCATACGCTAAATGCAACCGTGATTCCTACGAAAGTGAGTTAGGTTTTTGTGTTGTGTGAGTTTGTCAAATGATTTTTAACCAAAATTTCAACTTAAAATTTTTGCATTAGGGACAATGCAATGCTTTAAGTTGGGGAGGGGGTGTCACATGTGTTACATGTTTTTGTGTGAAATTATGGTTAAAAATGGGTCAAAATGTGATTTTTGGAAAAATTGAAAATTTTAAAAAAATAGAATCACATTATAAGAATTTTGTGCTAATTGGATGTGGAAGTTTCTTCTACATGTATTTGTTGAGTATTTGCAGATTCTGAAGGTCAGCTTGTGGATGACTTATTGGAGCAAACAAGAAGATTCAGCCATGATTATAAGGTGCACCCGATTCCATTGTATAATTTGGTTATAAATTAATTTGATGGTTTGCATGTAGTTAGGCATATGTATAATTAGTAGATGATCAAACCATACCCGATTGAATTTTCCAACTTACTTTTGCTTAGAACAGGAAGAAAGTAAAAATAATATAATATGAAATATAATAATGTAATAGTTGGGTTAGGACACTTAAATTGATCTTATCCGGCTTGTCACCCGCGCAAGGTGGCCATAGAAAAAAGCTAGAGAACTATCATAATTATTGGTGGTAGTCATATGCTGGGCTTGCCTATCTGATTCGTCACCCGCGCAAGGTGATATTTTAGTTGTTAGCATGAGTCAGACGCCAATTTTTATGGTGGATAGCATTGCACTTTTAGCTGAGACAATTTATGTGAAATAACCCAATCCTTGTATTGTTGTTAATGAAATTAGGAAGGTTGGTTTAAGTTAGTGCATTGATTAATTAGACTATGTGGTTGATAACTCCATCATATGATATACCAGTAGGCACGAAGCATAGCTGTTCCCATTTAATTAAATGGACTAAATTAACCGGTTCCCGTGTGCCGATGTGTCTTAGTATGCACCTATAGGATAGATATTCATACATCCGAATGATTGGTCTTTATATCAACCTTAAAAGGAGTGTATTAAGCATTCGGGATGACATGTATAAAAAAAGGTCCCGGATGGCTAAAAAGGAGCTTATGTATGTTATGAGCAAAAATGCTTGAAATATGAAGTAAAATTCATGTGCAAAAAATGAGCAAAAAGTGAAAATATGTAAGCTAATGTATGATGGCTTATGTGCTCTTAAAAAGTATGCTCCCATAGTATTAAAAACTCCGGTATTATAAAAGGTAAGGTATTCTCACCTCTTGTTTTGGATCTATGTTTAGATTGATTATAGGGGTGTACTAGGTATGTTGGGCACATGGTTAATTATATGAAACATAAAGTAAATGGAACTAATGGGAACGGTTATGTTAAGTGTTTAAGAAGGACAAAAATATTGGTAATCATTTTTGATTATTAATCATATAGGATGGTTATTAGTGTACTAGTTTGAATTTGATCTTTTTGATGGAATTTCAATGGTATGATTAAAAATTATGTAATTAACATGCTAAGATATAGTAGATTTCTTCCTCGGGACGAGTAAGGGTTAAGTTGGGGAGGTTTGATCGGTGTATTTTACATACACCTCATAACATGTTAATTACGCATTGTTGCATTGTTATTCGTCGTTATACATGTACTTTGAGGGTGTTTTGTGATTATGTAGGCTATGCGCATAAAGGAGCTAAAGCTGTGATTTTACAAGCTTAAAATGAAGACATAAAAGATTTTGACGCAGTTGCACTATTTCGGTCATAACTCTTTCGTCCGATGTCCGTTTTAGTTGATTCAAAAGGCCACGAAAAGAGACAAGAAAGATCTACGTGTTTAAATAATAGAATAACAGAAATTATGAAGAAATTCGTGGGTTTATCTGCCACAAAACTGAACTCGTGGCATGGTTCAAGACTTGATAGTATTTGCGACACATCTTGGGCCTTTATTGGATTTAAACAAGATGGAGTGAATAAATGGCCAAGTCCATTTAGCTTTTGATGTTGGGCTATTCTTGGACGCAGCAAAGAAAAGAAAGCCCATGGCTTTTGTGTTTAGCTTGGACGAGAAGAAGGAAAAAAAGGGACCTTATTCGCAATATATACAGCCGACACAAAAGAGAAAAAGGGGACCCCATTCGCAGAAATCATTCACAAATAAAAGAAGTCAGCCGCCAGTTTTGGAGATTTCATTCGAAGACACAGGGTAATTGACCTAATTGTATTCACTAATATATTATTCTTCTTTCTCGACGAACGTGCCAACATAGGAAGTGAATTATTGCTGGTTTTGATATTATACGTACATAGCATGCAAATCATAATTAATATGATGTACGTGATGTCTACAAATATGATGCGCGGCTAAACCCTCTTGTAATCTCTCCCGGTAAAAGATATATTTGGTTTGATCATGTTTACGGATTTTATTTTGTTTGTCAAATATTAACTCATATGATTTTAATGCATATCATTTGTATGATTTTAATGTTTTAATATAATTATTTGGTGAATTATTATAAAACATATTATTGTGAGTCAACGATTGTGCCGAACCTAATTAGTATAAGGGTTAAGACGGTCGTGTGCTAAACATAAATTGTACCCATTATTGTTCATTTGAGTAATTATTAAATTAATTGATAGGATTATTGTAAGACATGTTATTGCTAGTCAATGAGTCGTGCCGAGTTCAACTAGTTTAGGGATTAAGACGATTCATGTGGTGAACATAACTTGTGCCAAAAATTGTCCTCTTCAATTAATACAAACTATGTCTATGTGGTTTGAGGCAAACATTAGTAATAATCCGTAACTTAGTCATATCAATATATCTGGAGCCGGGAGGGATTGCTTTTTACTCAACTGTTTACAACTCTTGCTTTTATTTGTTTATTTACTTTTTATTGCCTATTTTTTATTTGCTTATTTACTTTTTATTGCTTATTTGATTTCTAGTTAATTAATAGTTCCATTATTAAGTTCATTTGCTTATTACTTTTAGTAGTTTAATTATTAGTTTAATCGGTATATTAGTTATTAAAATTTCAAAACCAAAACTTTTATTGATCAGTGATCACCTCAAAACTTAAATTAAAACCACATACTCCTCGTGGATACGATACCCGCTTTCCCTATCTAGCATAAGGTAATTAGGTTTATTTTTGATCGGTACAACGACATCGATCAAATCCTAAAAAAAATCCTCCTCCAAAACATTCCAGAAGTGTTTAACAAATCGGAAGTTAAACCCATCTGGACCTGGCGCTTTGTTCGAACCACAATCAAAGACTGCACTTTTGATCTCTTCTTTAGAGAAAGCGCTAATTAAGGAACCGCAATCCGCTTCATTAATTTTATTAATACCCAAGCAAACCAAACCCGGCCTATCCATAACATCTTCTCTGAAGTGGTTCCTAAAAAATCGTAAAACTTCTCTTTTCACAACTGTAGGTTTAGAGACCCACTCCCCATTCACTTCAAGACCTGGTATAGAATTCCTCGCCTTTCTTCCATTGACAAAATAATGAAAGAAGGCCGTATTTTCATCCCCAAGAGAAGCCCACTTCACCCGAGACTTCTGTTTAATATCATGGGCTCTATGAAGCTCAATCTCTTCAATATTCTTTCTACACTCTGACCAAATCCATAAATCTGATTCTTCTAATTCGCTATTTTCCATAATGCGCTCATATTCTTCTTTTTCGGCTTTTAGAGTCATTAAATCGGCATCCTCCTTAAGGCGACAATTCTTACTCCAAATCTTCAATTTATTACGAAGGGTTTTGTTAGGTCACCATATTAGTAAACACAAGTATTCAAATGAAAGAAATGAGATGAGAAATAGACTTGGTTGATTAAGATCAATATGAAAGATGAAAGAACAATAGTTTGTTTAAGATATGAAATTAATCAACAAAATGAAAGAGATACATAGGGTCCTATTTATAGGAGGAGGATAGGGCAACACTCCCTTCCTTCCCTATGTGCTATGTCGTGGGCTTTCAAGGCCCATTGGACACTTATTGGACTCGTCTTATAACCGAACGAGTATTAGTCTAAAACGTAACATAAAGTGATAAAACTAGCAACCTATTACATTTATTGAAATGACCGAGACTTGACTGAATAGTTGAAAACTATGATCCTAACA